>CALNHX010006775.1:0-83901 GCA_940337035.1 Agriotes lineatus
GGCCAACGTACTTTACTACAATGGTTCACAGTTCGTGTATTACAAAAAAACCAAATAAAGCTGCCAAAGCTAGGAATACTTACCTTAAGCGAATGAAGGTGTTACGATCAATAACAAATTCTGATCATGATGTACCAGAAGATGCTCATATTGAATATTCTGCCAAGTAAGTACCTCTTAAAACTAAATACCTACATCCTTTTTATTTTTAAGTTTCTAATTTGTTTAGAAAAAGTTATTGCAAATTACGTGCATGTTATTGGATATCCCTATTTAAGGCTTCTTGTAACAGACGCGGCGAACTGTGAATGAGAGCCGAAAATTGCTAAACTATTGTTCACGATTGCAAAAATAAGAATTAATTTATAAAATTTCTCTTTCTTTTAGTATGCTGGTAAGTGCAATAGAATTGGTACTACGAGAGGATTTTTTCCTATATTTATTAGATAACCGTAAATTTAGATCAATTATTTTTATTCAATTTTGACAGTTTAAAGTGATATTATTAACTCCATAACAACCTTCATAAACACTCTATGATTCACAAGAGAAATAAAAGCGTTTTAATTCACTAGAGAATTAAAAAGGTTTAATTTACTATAGTTTTAAAAACGTTTCAATGAAGAACAACATATTTTTATGATTTCTACAAATACTTGCATTCAATTATTCTTTCACTTTGTAATGTGTAATATATAATTTTAATATTTTTAATGTCATTTATTTCCAATTTTGTGTATGGCTGTAAGCAGGTGACAAACGTCACTTTGACGTTTGGTACACTGTAAGTGTGGTGTTTTATTTGTGGTTTGATAAGTGATTTAAGAGCAGCAGGCGGCTTGAATCTAGTTTAGCGACCAACTCCAATCGACATGTGCTATACACCATTCGACGCGTCTCGTCGAGCTGAACAATATTGCTGCTGGGGACATTCGGGGCAGACCAACGGTTACTGAGATACAGCACAGTAAAGATTAAAATGTCCCACAATAAGGCTATGGCGCGTTCACTTTAAAATGTCTTTATGTTATATCATGTGTGTTGAATTGGGTTGGGTTGTGTTGGTTTGGGTTGGGTTTGGGTTGGGTTGGGTTGGGTCAGGTTGGGTTGGGTTGGGTCAGGTTGGGTTGGGTTGGTTTGGGTTGGGTTGGTTGAGGTTAGGTTACGTTAGGTAAGGTAAGGTTAGGTTAGGTTAGGTTGGGTTAGGTTAGGTTAGGTAAGGTTACGTTAGGTTCGGTAAGGTTAGGTTAGGTTAAGTTAGGTAAGGTTAGGTTATGTTAGGTTAGGTTAGGTTAGGGTAGGATAGGTTAGATTAGGTTAGGTTAGGTTAGGTTAGGTGGGGCGCAGTGCGACTTGTTATTAGGCCCCAGAGTGTTTTCCACGAAGAAAAATATTTTTCACGCTTTGCAATTAATTTTCAGTCTGATGGTTCCTTATTTTCGTATATATTTTGCTTATGGCTGGGGGGCGTTTTTCAAAAACTTTATTGTGCTGTATCTCAGTAACCATTGGTTTAGGTTAGGTTAGGTTAGGTAAGGTTAGGTTAGGGATGGTAAAACCTGTTCCCATAAAGGATCAGGTGCAATTGATCCGACTCCGACTTCGAACTAGGTGCAAGAAACTAGGTTCAGTTCCGCTCGCGGTCACCGGGAAATTGCAGGTCTCGCCAGACGCTGGAGCGGTCGGAGTCAGATCTCGGACGGGCCTGCACCTACAGTCGCATGTTATGACTCAAATTTTAATGTAGGGGACGTGATTTTGATTTGAATCCGACGGCTCTGGTCGGAAGTTTTTGCTGGGTCGTCTATTTCAATTGTAAAAGATTTCTTTGATTGCATTAGCAGGGCATCAATAACTATTACAATTTAATATGTCTATTACAATTTAAAAATATGAGATGTTTTCCATTTTTTCTATTTATACCTTACAGTAGCGGTTCTATTCATTGAAGGAACGCCGGATCAGGCGACGTACTCTTTAACGAACGCCGAACCAGGTGCACCTACTCCGGCAAACGAACTAGGTTCAAAAGAGTAGGTCCGGGAATTGACAACCATCCCTAGGTTAGGTTAGGTTAGGATATGTAAGGTTAGGTTAGGTTATGGAAGGTAAGGTAAGGTTAGGTTAGGTTAGGTAAGGTTAGGTTAGGTTAGGTTAGGTTCGGTTCGGTTGGATTAGGTTAGGTAAGGTTAGGTTAGGTTAGGTTAGGTTAGGTAAGGTTAGGTTAGGTTAGGTAAGGTTAGGTTAGGTGGCGCGCAGTGTGACTTGTTAGTAGCCATCGGTGAGTTACGCTGCGCGGCGCCCCGCCGAAAGCCCCAGAGTTTTTTCCACGAGAAAAATTTTATTAAAAAGAAACTTTATGGTGCTGTATCTCAGTAACTATTGGTCTGCCTCGAATGTCCCCAGCAGCAATATTGTTCAGCTCGACGAGACGCTTTGAATGGTTTATAGCACATGTCGATCGGAGTTGGTCGCTAAACTAGATTAGGTTAGGTTATGTTAGGTTAGGTGGCGCGCAGTGTAACTTGTCATTAGCCTTCGGTGAAGTACGCTGTGCAGCGCCCCGCCAAAGGCCGCAGACTGTTTTCCACAAAAAAAATATAAAAAGAAAACTTTATAGTGCTGTATCTCAGTAACCATTGGTCTGCCCCGAATGTCTTCAGCAACAATATTGTTCAGCTTGACGAGACGCGTCGAATGGTGTATAGTTGGTCGCTAAACTAGATTCTTACCCAGCAGGCGCTATAAATTTGAATATTTTTATGTTTTTTATTCAAAATTTCGTCAAAATTTAAGAAAAACATATATACGCCACGTGAATTAAACATTTATTAACTCAAAGATTTGATCTCACTCGCACTGCTTGCTCGTGAGCCCAAAATCTTTTCGTGATTAAACATATGTTTAATTCACTTGGTGTATAATATTTATTAATGTTTTGTTGATATATCAAAATCCCACTAACAAACTGAAAATTTTGTCTCAAAGTAAAAATTTTATTGCAATTTAGAATAAATTGGTGATTAGACATTTTTATTAAATAATTATTTACAATTAGAATCGTGAGCAAACATTACGCAAAATCGTAGAATCAGTATTTTACGAGGAAATATTCGAAATTTAGGCAACCGAAATAACTATCACTAACCTGACTACCTGAAGATTACAAGTGATTGACAGGTTATTTGCTTTACCCGATATACAACTTACTGGGTTAGTTTATAGAAAAGAATTGATTTATTTAAATTCATATGCAAAAAACATAATAATTTGTATATAGGTATTACATGCGGATTACTGTTAATTAATTCAGTATTTATAAACTATACTAATATAATAATAAAAACAAACTCTTGATTAAAATAAACTAATAAAGGAATAGATAATTATTTAGATTTTCTAAATAATAAACTTAACTCTCTTTTAAAAATCAACAAATGTCTGCTTGATTTTATGTAGTTAGGTAAATGATTAAAGTCGTTGAAGCTATTAAAAAATAATGTATTCATAGTACCACGTAAATTCGTTTTATTAATATATGTTATTTTTGTTTCTTGTGTGATGAGTATGAATATCGCTATTAAGTGTTATAAAGTCTTTCAAATATGTTGAAAGTAGTAAATTATTCACTATTTTGAAGTTAAATATTAATGTGCTGAATTTTAAATTATCGTATATATTGTTACGTGTCAAAAGCATTTGATATTAATACTAGTGTTGAATGAGGAATCTAGTGAGAGTGACGCGATAAAATTAATATCAGATTGGCTTTGTTCGTTGCTAGGGAAGATATAATAACAACGTTTGTTTGTTTGAGAAAAATTTGTATATCAGCTTTTAAAAAAGGCAAGAGTTTTCGTGGGGTGTAAATGACAATCTCGCCATTTATTCTGGTTTGGTGATAGTAAAGAATTGGTTTACTAGCCAGCCGTTCCTGTAGAGGAGTTCATTAAGCAGATGTCATTTTTCCAATGAATATTTATATTCAAGCTGTAAAGCGATCTGGGAAACACGAATACAACGATTGCGAAGTTTATTGCCTGTGAACAGGGTATGTAGTTTAATATGGAATTTGCCTTTTGTTACCTGGAAATTCGATTTATAGCAACAACTATTAGGCGGACAGTATTGGAAAGCTAATCTACCGCAGTATTGAGGGTCGAGGTATAGCAAATGACAGCCGAGGTTGGAACCTGTCAAGCTGACATGTGTTAGGAGTAACGGGACGTATTAAATGTCTGCGAGTATATCGGCACAAAGATAAGTGTGGTAGCTAGAATCTGATGATATTTTTGCATATAAAAACTGTAACCATTAGACTTACGAGCGTTTTAAGTTAAACTATTTGGGGTACCCTGCGTGAGGTAGTAATAGTAAAGATGCTAATTGTCTGATCGATGGTAGTAATGTTCGAGTATTAATAAAACCAGCTACAAGTATTGCTTTCTTTCATTTTGATAGGGAGTTCAATAATCGTATTGTTATTAGTTGATAGAAAGTGAAGTTACAAGTTTCTTGGCTTATATCAGTATATTTGAGTTTAACTTGTTGGCGCCATTTATAACATCATAAACTAGAATCCGCGACGTCTTCACTGATGCTAGAGACGGGCCTCAAATATACTTTTATAGTGATCGATTGTTAACTAAGAGATATAGCGATGACCTAAAGGTAGGTAAAGGAATTGATAGATAAATATAGCTAACAAGTTTGGCACCCAACGGGGGCTTTAATAAGATTTTTGAAGAGCAACGGGGGCTTTAACAAGATTGGAACATATACCTTTAGATCGTACTATAATAGAAAGGAGCAATACTGACAATAGTTATACATAACTTTCTGTACTCGTTTATGTAAGTGGAAAAATATCGTCAGAACGTGACAAACCAAAGAATTACTTTGAGAATAATACATAAAACGGTATACTTGTGGTAAAAAGGGTTTTACTTTGAGGAATCAGAATGGATGTTGATAGGTTATTGGTAGACGAGATAGATTATGAATTACGAATACGGGGAGTTGTTTGTAAGGGAAATATGCCGGAAAAGCGTAAATTGCTTAGAGCGCGTATTAGGTTAGAGAAGACGGGAAATGCTTCGTTCCCGGAAGTAGAATTGAATAACGTAGAAGAATTGGATATATGCAGTAGGAAGCTTGACATTCTTGTGGAAGAGATACTAGCTTCTGAGTCATTTGTTAGGGGTGGTAATGATTATAAACGTATTCAGACCCGCTTGGTACATATTTCAAATCGACTAGAACGGTTAGTTTTTGAGGGGTCTTCAGCAGATGATAAAGATGAGCTATATAATAGGTGTTTAGGGGCTATGGACGATCTCGAGTCCAGATTGACATCTGAAAATGAACCTGTAGTTCCTTCTAGTTCACAAACAGTTAACTTGATGGACCTTGACGATGAGCCATTACAAGCCAATCAATCACCAAACCATTTTAATTATTCAAATGTAATTGATAGTCAACAGTTTCAAACGTTACCGACACCTATTGGTTTTAACAGCACTAAAGTCATTGATGCTACTCCACGTTATAACAATTACCTTCCGATGAATAAATGGAACCTTCGTTTCGATGGTCAATCGGGATTGTCTAGTTTCCTAGAGCGTATTGAAGAATTGCGAATGGCGCGTGGGGTTACTAAGGAACAACTTTTTACTTCGGCTGTTGAATTTTTCACCGATTATGCTTTGATTTGGTATCGATCGGTTAAAAATACTTTGTATAATTGGGACCAGTTAGTTAATGCGTTACGTTCAGCTTTTCTTCCATGTGATTATGAAGCTTGCTTATGGGATGAAATACGCAGTCGTACTCAGGGGGCCGATGAACCCGTGACCGTATTTGTGTCGATAATGGAAAACTTATTCCATCGGTTACCATCGATGCCTTCTGAAACAAAGCGCCTTAATCTAATACGTAGGAATTTATTACCACATTTCCAAACCCAACTGGCTTTAGAGAACATAGTTTCCTTGTCACAATTACTTCGAGTGTGTAAAGCTGTTGAAGATGCACATGTGCGTGCACAACGGTTCCGTGGACCTCCCACTCAGGGAAATCGAATGTTAGAACCCGATCTAGCCTATCAAAAGTCGAAATGTAATGCTAGGATTCATACAGTGAATGTATCCTCAAATGAGGGTTACGTTCAAACTCGTAGTAATAACCCACCGAACGTAATCAATTCAACCAAGCCTTCTGATTTGAGATGTTGGAAATGTGATCAACCGAATCATTTTGCGCGTAACTGTTCAGCAAATAGTAAACAATATTGCTATGGTTGTGGACGACCTGATTTTACTGTCCGTACATGCCCTTCATGTTCGGGAAATGGGGGTCGACGCCGCTAGACGACCGAATAGCGCGGTGTCGAATAAATTCTTCGGTCAATGTTGTAAATAATTCGGATTTTAGTTCTAAAGCTGTTTTAGATTATATTTTAAGTCACGCAGGTCCTGATGAGAGACCGTATCTTAAAGTTTCAATTTTTGGTAATGAGATTCTTGGATTGTTAGATTCGGGTGCTTCGCATACTGTTGTTGGTAGAAAGGGATGGGAGCTGTTGAAAGGTCATTGTAGGCTTACACCAAGTAAAGATAGGACATGTAATGTTGCTGACGGTGCAGAATGTCAAATATTAGGTATAGTTACAGTACCACTTATGCTTCGCGATAGAGTTTGTACTTGTGAGTTATTAGTTGTGCCTTCCGTACCCCATACCTTGATTTTGGGATGCGATTTTTTGCGTAGAATGGGTATTGTAACCGATCTTAGAATTAACGAATGGACCTTCTCGAAAGATCACTTGATCCCGGAAGTTAATGCAATACAGGCTGTAGAACATTTATCTGAAGTTCAGCGAGAACAATTAGATTGTTTTGTCAAAGAAGTTTTTAGTAAAATGGGAAATAAGTTAGGATGCACTCATCTTGTT
Source organism: Agriotes lineatus (assembly GCA_940337035.1). Taxonomy (NCBI): domain Eukaryota; kingdom Metazoa; phylum Arthropoda; class Insecta; order Coleoptera; family Elateridae; genus Agriotes; species Agriotes lineatus. Next base: position 6,953 of record CALNHX010006775.1, read on the forward strand.
GAACATGAGATTAAAACCACATCGTCGCCTATTAAGCAGCGATATTATCCTATTTCTCCTGCTCTGCAGAAACAGGTAGATCTTGAGTTAAAGAAAATGTTGGATGAGGGAGTGGTAGAACCTTCGACTTCTGCTTGGTCATCTCCGATAGTAATGATTAAAAAGAAAGATGGTAGTTATCGGTTCTGTGTTGATTATCGCCAACTTAATAAAGTCAGTCAACCTGATGCTTATCCTATTCCATATGTATCAAGTACTTTGGATAAACTTCGTGACGCACATTATCTTACGACTCTTGATATTAAATCCGCATATTGGCAGATACCTGTGGCTGTTTCTTCACGCCCTTTAACAGCGTTTACTGTGCCTAATAGGGGGTTATTTCAATTTCGCCGCCTACCGTTTGGTTTGCATACGGCGGCGGCAACGTGGCAACGCCTAATTGATAGGGTTATTGGTGCTGATTTGGAACCATATGTCTTTACGTATCTTGACGATATTGTAATTTGTACGCCAACTTTCGAAAAACATCTTTCTACTCTTCGTGAGGTTGTCGCTCGGTTATTAGCTGCTGGTCTTACTTTAAGCCAAAATAAATGTCATTTTTGTAAGCCAGAACTTAAGTATCTCGGTTATGTAGTGAATTCACGCGGTTTATTAGTAGACCCAGAAAAAGTAGATGCAATTAATCGTATTCCTACTCCTGTGTCAGTGAAGGAAGTACGTCGTGTAATTGGTATGGCGTCATGGTACCGTCGCTTTGTTCCGAATTTTTCTTCACTTATCGGACCTCTTACATCCTTGCTCCGCAAGAATGCGAAATTTTTCTGGGATAGTAATTGTGAACGAGCCTTCAGTGATATTAAAGAACATTTGATATCTGCTCCGATATTAGCTTGCCCTGATTTTTCGGTACCCTTTGTTATTCAAACGGATGCTTCTGGTTATGGTATTGGTGCCGTACTTACTCAACATCAAGCTGATGGAGAGAAAGTTATATGTTACATTAGTCGGTCGCTTACTAGAAACGAACGAAATTTTAGCACAACAGAGCGTGAATGCCTCGCTGTCCTTTTTGCTATTGAAAAACTTAGACCATATATTGAGGGAACTAAGTTCACGGTAGTAACTGATCATTATAGCTTAAAATGGCTTAATAGTATTAAAGACCCTGTTGGTCGTATCGCTCGATGGGCAGTTCTCCTTCAACAATATGATTTTGACATTATTCATCGAAAAGGTAAAGAACATGTTGTGCCTGACACTTTGTCTCGTGCTGTTCCTGTTATTGATGCTATTAACGTTCAGTTTGGTCCTGCTGGTAATCCATGGTATCATCGTATGTGTCGATTTGTTATTAACAATCCTCGAAAATTTCCCCATTGGAGAGTTAGTGACGGTCAATTGTATAAATATGTTCGAACCGATTATCCAGACTTGGCAGATGATGAAGATCATTGGAAACTGGTTGTTCCACAGACTCAACGCCAAGAAGTTATCAAACAAAATCACGATATTCCGACCGCTGGTCATACGGGTGTTAATAAAACTTTTCATCGTATTGCACAAAGATACTACTGGCCTAAACTTCGTTATGATGTGGCTGCTTATGTTCGCCGTTGCGAAACGTGTCAACGAATTAAACCAGAACAGAGAGCCCCTGCAGGGTATATGGGTGGACATTCATTAATTTCGAAGCCTTGGGAACTAATCTGTTGTGATATTGTAGGTCCTTTACCTCGTTCAGTACGAGGATACGCGTATATATTCGTAGTGGCTGATTGTTTTAGTAAGTTTCCATTAGTGTTTCCGCTCCGTACAGCATCAGCTAAGGTTATCTCACGTATTGTTGAGGAAGACGTATTTTTGATGTTTGGGGTTCCCAAGCGAATCATATGTGATAATGGCGTTCAGTTTCGCAGTCATGAGTTTCAAACTTTAAATCAGAAGTATGGCTGTAAGATTTCGTTTACTGCCAATTATCATCCTCAAGCTAATCCTACGGAACGTATAAACAGGGTGCTGAAAACTATGTTGACAGCTTATGTATCAGATCGTCATCGAGATTGGGATAAATATCTGTCTCACGTAGTTTGTGCTATACGTACCTCAGTTCATGAAGTTACGGGAAAAACTCCATATTTCATTAATTTTGGCAGAGAAATCATATTAAATCACGAACCGGTAGTTGGTGATGGAAATCCGGAAATTCAATTTAATCGGGATAGAGATTTAGATAATCGTTCTATAGTACTCAAGCAACTGTATGCTGATGTTAAACGTCGTTTGGATAAGGCTTATCAAAAGTCAAAAACTCGCTATGACTTTCGTCGACGACCTTTCGAGTTCGTTCCGGATCAAGCAGTGTTGCGTAGACACTATGTGTTATCAGATGCTGCTCGTCAGTTTACTTCCAAGCTTGCTGCAAAATTTATAGGACCGTTTATTATTAATCGAAAGTTTTCACGATGGGTTTATGAACTCAAAGATCCTGACGGAAAAATATTAAAGGGGACTTGGCATGCCAAGGATTTGAAACTTTATGATAACTCTGAGATCAATTAATGATGTGTGATGTGCATAGGGTGGTTGGATGGGCACTGTAGGGAAGGTCACTTTAGGGAGCATTTTTATCTTGCTTTCCCTCCTGTAAAGCATAGGGTGGTTGGAAGGGCACAGTCGGGAAGGACACTATTTGGGAAACTTTAATATCTTGTTCTTTTCCTTCTTTTGGGTATAAGTATACGGAGTTCCCTGTTGGGAAATGTTAATGGATGGTTTTCTTTTGATTGTATTGGAAGAGCGTTACGTTATCCTGTTTTTCCTAAGGAGACATAAGGGTAACGAGATTAATCGTTAAAGAAGTACAACTTCTTCGTTTCTTTTAGGTATCCCTTGGAGTTTGGGGATATAGGGTGTTTCCCTACAAAACAAAATTTTTAAGATGACCAGTCCTTCATTCTTCGCCTTCTTTTCTTCTTAAAGCTTTGTCTATATTTCTCTCTTGTAATGTAGTGAATGTCGATTTTGTTTTGAATGAACTGTTTACTTAGATGAATGACAATTTGTTTTCTTTTATTTCTCTTTGATCTGGTGCGGATGAAATCTCTGGTGATGAGTGATTGTTGGATGTGGATGAAGATTGGTGGGGATTTTCTTCAGGCCGTTCGGGGCGCTGAAGAATCCCTCCGTCGGAGCGTATGAGAGTTGTGTGGATGTTGGCTTCTGCCTCTCACTTTTCTGGTTTCTTTAACCCTCTTTCACTGGGGTTGCTTTCTCCCCAGGGTTGTCAAAAGAAAGATCCTGGTTATTCTTCGTTTTGGCTTAACTATTTTCGGTCTGACAGTACCTGAAACTGTGTGGAGGTGTGCTTCCGCCTCGGGGGTTTATTGGAAGTTGTCAGGGGGGGTACGCTGTGGGGATTTGGAGTGATTTTGTGGGGTTCATGGGGGTGGAGCTTCTTCACGACAGGTTGTTACAGGGTTGTTCACCGGCGCAGCATTTACATCCAGCAGCGACGAACAATCTTGATCCTTGTCGTGGGGTTGATCTGGTCCTGGGTTCCTCCTGGGGTCATCACCGTCTCTACAGTGTAGTTGCTTGTTTGTGGTGTGGGTACTGGGTTTTTTTTTTAGATTAATTGTTAGAGACGTCTTATGACAGACGGTTTAATGACTCTCTAGCGTATATGTATGTATCCTTTTAGGATAAAGTTTTTATTTAGTTAAAAATTTCGTTGAAATTTTTCCTTTCTGGTAAGGGGGGAGTTTGTTACGTGTCAAAAGCATTTGATATTAATACTAGTGTTGAATGAGGAATCTAGTGAGAGTGACGCGATAAAATTAATATCAGATTGGCTTTGTTCGTTGCTAGGGAAGATATAATAACAACGTTTGTTTGTTTGAGAAAAATTTGTATATCAGCTTTTAAAAAAGGCAAGAGTTTTCGTGGGGTGTAAATGACAATCTCGCCATTTATTCTGGTTTGGTGATAGTAAAGAATTGGTTTACTAGCCAGCCGTTCCTGTAGAGGAGTTCATTAAGCAGATGTCATTTTTTCAATGAATATTTATATTCAAGCTGTAAAGCGATCTGGGAAACACGAATACAACGATTGCGAAGTTTATTGCCTGTGAACAGGGTATGTAGTTTAATATGGAATTTGCCTTTTGTTACCTGGAAATTCGATTTATAGCAACAACTATTAGGCGGACAGTATTGGAAAGCTAATCTACCGCAGTATTGAGGGTCGAGGTATAGCAAATGACAGCCGAGGTTGGAACCTGTCAAGCTGACATGTGTTAGGAGTAACGGGACGTATTAAATGTCTGCGAGTATATCGGCACAAAGATAAGTGTGGTAGCTAGAATCTGATGATATTTTTGCATATAAAAACTGTGTAACCATTAGACTTACTAGCGTTTTAAGTTAAACTATTTGGGGTACCCTGCGTGAGGTAGTAATAGTAAAGATGCTAATTGTCTGATCGATGGTAGTAATGTTCGAGTATTAATAAAACCAGCTACAAGTATTGCTTTCTTTCATTTTGATAGGGAGTTCAATAATCGTATTGTTATTAGTTGATAGAAAGTGAAGTTACAAGTTTCTTGGCTTATATCAGTATATTTGAGTTTAACTTGTTGGCGCCATTTATAACATCATAAACTAGAATCCGCGACGTCTTCACTGATGCTAGAGACGGGCCTCAAATATACTTTTATAGTGATCGATTGTTAACTAAGAGATATAGCGATGACCTAAAGGTAGGTAAAGGAATTGATAGATAAATATAGCTAACAATATTTAACCATTGGAACATAATCTAACACGTTATTGATTGAAGTATATCTATTACAATTTAAAATAATTTGCATTGCTTTGTTTTGCATTGTTTGAAGGCTTTCAATCGAACTTTTGTTCATCATATACCTACAGTATCGAAGAACAGTAAAGAAAATGCGACTTAATTAGAGTATTATATACAATTATTTTTGTAGATCTAGATAAATTATTCGATATTCTAGAAAAGAAATACAGTTTTTTTTATACTTTTTAATAATATATTCACAATGTGTTTTTAAACTTAAACTGGAATCAATATAAAAACCTAAATACTTCATTTCTTGAACAATTTCTAGTTTGTCATCATCAACAATTATTTCTAAATTATTTTTATTTAACTTATTATAACTACTTGTACTACATATTATCATGACTTTTGTTTTATTTACATTTATTTAAGTGTGTTACTATTTAAATACAATACAATATTATTTAATTCCAAATCCATATCATTAATCGCAATATTAATATTTTTATTGGTTATGGATAACAAAGTGTCATCGGCAAACAAATTTATATTACAATTACATATACTTACAATATCATTTATATTATTATGATACATAAAGATCAGTTATTAAATAAAAAATTAATAGAAATAAAATTTGATAGATTAATACAATCAAATTTAGAAAATTTTGAATACGATTGTTTGTTAAGTTGAATTTGAGTAATAGAAATTAAATTTGAGACAAATTAGAATTTATTTTGAAAGTTATAGCAATTGAGTATTCAATAATAGTGGTGGAAGTTAATATGAAAGATAAGATAAGGTTACATGAGACAAATATGCTTAGGTACTATTAGAGTATAGAAATGTAGATCAGATCATTTAATTTTAAAAGAGTGCATTAATAATTGTAACTATATAAAGTAAATTTTGTTTGAATAGAAGTAGAAATAACAAATTGAAATTATGTAGACACATTTTGGAAAAATCTCTTTTAAATTAATAAAAACTAGAAATTATGACTTTATTTGTGAAAATAATTTGGTATTTTTTAAAAATTTATTTTGCATTCAGCCAACAGCCGTTAGGCCAATTATAGGCATCGCTGTGCATTTATGGGAACTTCCAACCTCACTAACGACTGTCATGATGTTGTTATGACCGCCGGGACCAACTATTTCCGTGACAGCCGTATCACGAGGCGCCAAGAGATGCAGCTGTGGAACTCCCATCCAAGTTCTGACAAGAGAGAGCGTTGCTTAACTCTGCTGTTCGAACGTGGACGCTTGTTCAAGCTACACCACCCGGGACCTAAATTATACAAATAAAAAAGGTAATTAACAAATCTACTAGGTGAAATAAGTGAAAATATAATTGGGAAATAATACAAGCATACAGTCATTGAAGAGATTATAGAATACAGTTTAATTAGTTACAAGTAAGAAGAATATAACAATATTTGAATGGAGTTGGATTGTTTAACACATACAAGGAATAATTAATGTTCATTACTGGAGTTACGGAGGACTAGTCAATCATTTTACTGGAGTTGCTGACGTGACTGATTGATTTGGATTGTTCTGTTTGGTTGGTTACTACAGGGTAGGAGCTGAGGAAAATAGAAGATTAGTTTGGGTAACATCTGTTAGTGGAAACTTACCAGGAAGCTGTTAGATTGACGGTAGCGTGCAGGAGTGTAAGGAGCGGGACTGTGTCTGCAGGAGCCCAGGGTTTTGAAGTGTTGGAATTTGTTGCGTAGTTGGAGATGGAGGAGCATCAAGGTTGGGCTGTCAATGAGCTTAGCTGTGAACGTCAAGAGCAGTAGTGTTTTTATGTGAATAGCAGTGAAAATAAGAGGAAATCAGGTTGGTCTTTATTAGTTCTTTAGAAAAATATTGAGTAAAAAAACAATTAAATGAGTGAAATAAATATAACACAGTACTTACTTTAGTAAATTCATTGATTTGTGAATAGAAAAAATATTTGTCTTTTTTGATTTGATTATTGTTTGATAGTTGTTTAAAAGTCAAACTGACATTTAGTAGCAGTCAATAATCAAAAATCCATATAAAATTATAATATCTAAGAACATACAACTAGATTAACGACCCACGCCCTTTCAGAGTTTCAAATGCATTACAGTTATTAAATAGAATGATGTATAAAATTTCAAATTAAATAAATGGTGTCTCAACGTTATAAGCTTTTACATAATATTGAAGCAACTAACTGTAGGGTTTGTAAAAATAAGCCAAGCAACCATTGCATATTTATGGCGCCGCAACGTGGAGCCATTGCAATATATATTGTAAATAATAAAGGGCCCAATATACTTCCCTGTGGCACTCCAAAAGGTATTTCGATTTTATCTGACACCGCGTTATTTACTTTTGTAATTTGAAATCTGATAAATAGTCACTGAACCAACTTAGTACATTTCCAGTTATTCCATATTGTTTTAGCTTATTAAGTAAAATACTACGATCTATTGTTTCAAACGCCCTTTTAAGATCCAAAGAGACTGCCACAGTATACTCATCGTTATAAACGGAACGTTTTCAATTACAAATAGTAAATCGTAGTGCACTTTTGCAGCTGTTCTTACTTCTAAATCGAGATTGATTTTCAATAAAAAGCTTATTAGTATCAAAGTATTCAACAATTTGTTTATGTACAACTTTTTCACTATTTTTTTCAACAAATGGCAAAGCATTTATAGGTCGAAATTGACAATCTTTATTAGCATTGCAAATTTTTTGAATTGGTGTTACTGTACTGCACTTTAACTTACTGACGATTTTGCCTGTTTCCAAAGAAGTATTTATAAGATGCAAAAATACGTATGCAGTAACATCAATTGCACCGTTTACTATCTTACAATTTAAATTTAAATTTAAATTGAGTCGCTCTTAAAACTTCTTCGTCAATCCATGGAACTGAAGGATTTTCACTGCATTTAATTTTGGCCGGTGCCGTTTTATTTTACTATATTATTAAAGGAGTCACTTATTCCGTCAAAAATTTCATTCACATTTGTTGATGTAATAGTTTCATGTTTATTTTATTGATATTCTCAATGCTCAAATTCCTGTAAGGGTGATAATATTGTTTATCGCCAACCGTCAATAGAGCCATGCATTACAATAGCGATTTTCGGAAGTAAACAATAGTATATTTCAAACCAAGGTAAGAAAGTGCAGTCTTGCATACCGAGCGTAAAGTTTATAAACCGAGCCGAAGGCGAGGTTTGTAATTGCGCAAGGTATGCAAGAGCACTTTCTTAACGAAGTTTGAATACTATTTTTTTTCCAGCCGGCCTCAGTGGAGCAAAATTTGACACTATAAAAATAATTCAACAGACTGTTAAAGTTGTTAAAGGTGACAATATCCTGCAAAATATGCAGCATGTTTTCCGATTTTATGCTGTTCTCAAAATGTTTCTAAACAGTTTTATTCATAAGTAACTCTGAAAACTTAAAAATTTTGTCGTTAAAAATCGCTTTACTATTTATACTTTTTGAGGTTATGTCCACTGAGGTCAAACTGTCAAAGCAGTTTTGGTTGGATTAAAAAATAAAGCGCGGGCGCGCACAGTGATTTTTAGCCTCTCCTGTCGTGAGTACGCATGCGCGAGATGTTAATTTAATTCCTTCGAATGAAATGCCACTCACGGGGCCACTTAAGGTTTCGTAATTACCTGCATCAAAAGGATGTGAACACTCACAGAATGAATTCCTAAATCCTCGTATAAACAGACTGTAACACAAGTCATAAAGTCAGTTATCCGTCAACTATTAATATGTCAGCTGTCAGAATCAGCACGCGTCAGCAGTCAGCTAACATGCGGTACAGTTTCTTCATAAAAATTGCATGATTTACTTTCTTACCTAGGTGAGAAAAACGAACTTTCTTACCTCAGATGAGGTGAGCAATGCTTACTATTAGTCCGGTCGGCAGGTACTTTCTACCTGGACACAATTCCCAAGTTATTGAAATTTTGGGATATTGTTTGGGGATGGTATTGGGTGTGGAATCTGAGTTTTCGACCTCGAGGACCCTGTGGTAACTCGGGGAGGGCCGAAAAACCTCGACATTTTCGGACTTTTTTCGGTTTTTTGCTTATATCTTCTGAACCATGCGTTTTTTGAGAAAAACATTTTTATAGAAAGTTGTAGAGCATGATATTTCCTTCAATTTTGATTGGTCAAAATTATTTGTTGACCCAATACTTACCGAGATACAGCAGTTGAATGATGGAACAAATTTCTCAAAATGCAAAAACAAAATAGAAAAATACAGGTTTTTGCCTCATATTTTTCTATGTATCTATGTATACTATACATAGCTACTTATTATTCTTTATTTTAAACTAGCTGACTCGACAGACGTTGTCCTGTACAAATTTCAATAAATTTGTGATCGTTTTCTGAATTTGTGAAGAGATATTGGCAATGTGTGAACAAAGTAAAAAGGAGAAAAAAAACGTATTTCTTAGTGATAATTGCATCTATTAACGATTGTGGCCATGGATATTCAATTTAAGGAGGGGTTAATTCAGAAGTACGCTAATGGAAAATTCGTTTGGTTTGTAGCATTGCAAGTTCTGCGACCTAAATTGCTCCGTGTGATTAGCGGCATTGCAATGCAATTAAATTGTGTCAATTCAATTCAATTCAATTATTTGGTTTGCGACACAATGTGCGATGCGAAGAAACACAATTTGAACAACTGATTCACTTTGTTGTAACTGTTTAACCATTTATCACTTCAAAACTCACCATATTTCGTAGGTAAATCTGTAAATTTGCTTGAGATCAAACGACGAAACTTAATTCATTTCATGAAACGCTGCAACAGAACAATGATTCCCAAGTTAATTAAAGTTTGGGATATTGTTTGGGGATAGTATGGGGTGTGGAATCTGAGTTTTCAATCTCGAGGACCCTGTACTAACTCGGGGAGGACCGAAAAACCTCGACATTTTCGGACTTTTTTCGGTTTTGTTCGAAATGATCAAATCCACCATAAACTAGGAATTGACACCATTGAACAATTCATAAACAGAACTACCAAAAAAATCCTAACCAATCTACGTTTTACCGATAACATCACCATCCAGCAACTAGGCCGAAGTAATATACATACGACTCAAGAGACGGCTTCTCCAAGATTTACCATTAAACCAAAGTGATACTGGAAGTGATAGTGAATAATCAATAAGTTTCCGAGGCATCAGTGTCCTCCGTGTCAGCATACGCGCAAGACAGAAATTAAACAATAGTTCCTACATCACAACCATGCATAATACTGTTAGTCAGTGTTGATCTGGTTTTCTATTAATTAAAAAAACAAACATTAGGCCTCCGTCCGCTTTGATCTTTTTGGAGCATGTGGCAAATAGTCATCGCTCTCGTCATCATTGCGTGCTTCCTCCTGGGCGGTGATTCTGTTGCAATCGCTTCATGAAATGAATTAAGTTTCGTCGTTTGATCTCAAGCAAATTTACAGATTTACCTACAAAATACGGTGAGTTTTGAAGTGACAAACGGTTATACAGTTACAACAAAGTGAATCAGTTGTCCAAATTGTGTTTCTTCGCATCGCACATTGTGTCGCAAACCAAATAATTGAATTGAATTGAATTGACACAATTTAATTGCATTGCAATGCCGCTAATCACACGGAGCAATTTAGGTCGCAGAATTCGCAATGCTACAAACCAAACGAATTTTCCATTAGCGTACTTCTGAATTAACCCTTTCTTAAATTGAATATCCATTGCCACAATCGTTAATAGATGCAATTATCCACTAAGAAATAAGTTTTTTTTCTCCTTTTTACTTTGTTTACACATTGCCAATATCTCTTCACAAATTCAGAAAACGATCACAAATTTATTGAAATTTGTACAGGACAACGTCTGTCGGATCAGCTAGTTTAAAATAAAGAATAAGTAGCTATGTATAGTATACATAGATACGTTGAAAAATATGAGGCAAAAACCTGTATTTTTCTATTTTGTTTGCATTTTGAGAAATTTGTTCCATCTTTCAACTGCTGTATCTCGGTAATTATTGGGTCAACAAATAATTTTGACCTATCAAAATTGAAGGAAATATCATGCTCTACAACTTCTATAAGGGTGTTTTTCTCGAAAAACGCATGGTTCAGAAGATAGAAGCAAAAAACCGAAAAAAGTCTGAAAATGTCGTGGTTTTTCGGCCCTCCCCGACTTAGCACAGGGTCCTCGAGGTCTAAAACTCAGATTCCACACCCAATACCATCCCCAAACAATATCCCAAAAGTTCATTAACTTGGGAATTGTGTCCAGCTAACCCCCCTCATTATGTACCTGCCGACCGGACTATATTCTAACCGGCTGGGAAAAAACACTTTATCTTACTGTACAAATCAAACACTTTATCTTACTGTACAAATCAAACACTTTACCTGCCGCTAATATTTATCGAGATAGCCATGACTGCATGTCATTAAACAAAAATCGTTTGTCGCTGTCACGAGTCGTGAGACTCCAACAGCAAAAGTGTAGTCGCGAATTATTTATAAAAGTAATGAAAGAACACATTCAGTGCACGCCGCCTGAAATTCAAAAGAAGTCGTTAGAGACGACTTTCGAAATTCTACCACAAAAATCAGTCGAAAAATACAATCGCCAATATGACATATTCATGGAGTGGTGCAAAAAACACGGAATTAAAAAATACAGTGAAAACGTTTTACTGGCGTATTTTCCGATTTATCGAAAGAGTATTCTCCTTCTTCGATGTGGTCGTATTATTCCATGGTGAAAGCAACCCTTTCAGCAAAAAATGACGTTGACATTAGTAAATATAAAAAACTTACGGCTTTTTTAAACAAAAAAAAGTAATCATATTCCAAAAAGTCCAAAACTCTTTCACAAGAAGTAATACTTACATTTTTACTAAATACGCCGAATGAAATCTACTTGATGATGAAGGTAATTTATGCAAACTTTTCAAAACCAATTTGATATGAATGTAGTAATTATTTTAGATTTGTGTTGTGTTTGGCATTGCTGGGGCTTTGCGTAATGAAGAACTTTTGAATTTAAAAGTAAGTGACATATAGTACAGTAAAATTGTCGTTTTACCTTAAAAAAATTGGCCGCGGCGATTCCTTTTACCCAGTGGTTTAGGGTCATTAGACAAGTGTAAAACCAAAAAGGAGTCACCCCACCCCTTGCCAAACAGCCGCCATCTTGATAACAATTGAATTTGTTTTTTCTCGCGATCCATTGGTCGCCAGAAAAAGTTATTGAACAAAAAATATTGGAAATAAAATTCTACACATTTTTGATCATTGCCGTGATACCGAGAAGTTGGCATTTAAAACGGTAGAGAGCGACAAAGTTAGTATTTCAAACGGTAGAGGGCAAAAATCGGTTTTCGCCGTTCTAGCGCTGTGGGGGTGATTTTTTCCGAAAATTGCGAATGTGAAAGTTGTAGTGCTTGAAAAAATATACACGAATCTCTTTTAATAATGTGATTGATTTAAATAATCTCCGAGTGACAGCCCTTCAAAGTCCGCGCCGCGCGGAGAAGTGGAGAGGTGTAAATTATTTATATCCCGCACTTATTATAACTAACGAGATGTCATATCTGCCATTTGGTTAACATAAAGAAAACCATTATCGCTCGTACTATTATCCATTTTTAATCAGAATACAATCACGAAACAGCACTCGCAATCGTATTCACGGATTTTTTCCAAGAATTTTTCACATTGCGTTTATAACAAGTTGTGAGCTCTTTTTTCAATAAAAGTTTTAGCAACATTTCTATCATGGTCGATAATGACTCGGTTGTGTCCGAGGCTCCGAACCAAAACGAAGAAACAGCTAAAAAAAAGAAAACGTGTCTGAGTAGACTACAATATACACTCACCGGCACGAAAAACGGAGCTCTTGCATTTTTTGATTAGATTTAAAATTGTATCCCTTGGTGATGTTTTATTATTACATTTATTATTATACATTTATTATACATGTTACAATGTTAAATGTATAATAATAAATGTAATAATAAAACATCACAAAGGGATACAATTTTAAATCTAATCAAAAAATGTAAGTGCTCCGTTTTTCGTGCCGGTGAGTGTATCTTAGGGTTTATGCAAAAAGAAATTACTTTCAATATACGAGCCCAGAATCAAATCATTTGCCACAGTTAAGATTTTTCCGGTATCTTTATTTTGTACCCACAAAGGAAAATCTTCTTGGTCAATATTCTTACATCATAATTGTAGACGTTTTTAGCAATATTATAACAGTTTTAACAATAACAAATTACAAAAAGTAGTCGGGAAACACTATAACTTTAATAAATATTATACACCAAGTGAATTAAACATATGTTTATTCACGAAAAGATGTTGAGTTCACGAGCACGTAGTGCGAGTGGGATCATATCTTTGCGTTAATAAATGTTTAATTCACGTGGCGTATATACATTTTTATTCAATTTTGACGAAATTTTGACTAAAAAAATTTTAAAAATATTTAAACTAAGGTATAAATTTGCCCATTCATCGTCAATTTGATCTAAATTTTAGTAATTATGTATTACACACTACAAAGAGAAAGAATAATTGAATGTAAATATTTGTAGATAATAAAATTATGTTGTTCTTTATTGAAACTTTTTTAATTCTCTAGTGAATTAAACTTTTTTAATTCTGTAGTGAATTAAAACACTTTTATTTCACTTGTGAATCATAGACTGTTTGTGAAGGTTATGGAGTTAATAATGTCACTTTAAACTGTCAAAATTGAATAAAATAAATTACCGATTCATTTCATTTGGCCCAAACGATCAAAATATAATTTCGTTCACCGTAGCATGTTTTAGTTGAAGTGAAACAAGCTGTTTGTTGTTTAATAACATATAGACATTCGGGTGTCTGTATTATTTTTGCAGAAATGGTACGGCTATCGCCTTAAAAATCTGGTACAAGGTCGAAAATCTAGTGACTTGCATCTAAAAATTGTGGACATTGTTATTTGGGCTGACAGCTTATAAAGAGGGACTACTGATAGCAGTGACTTATACTTTTACGCCCGTATTCATAGTCGTTCGCCAGCGGATCGCCGGCGACTCGCCAGAGTTTCGTTATGAATAGTATGTTGGCGGCACTGTACGTCTATGTCAAATTCGAGGTTAGCAGGTTAGATTTTGTGTCAGTTTCTGTCAAAACTGACTGAAAACCTAACCTGATCGCCTCGAATTTGACATAGACGTACAGTGCCGCCAACATACTATTCATAACGAAACTCCGGCGAGTCGCCGGCGATCCGCTGGCGAACGACTATGAATACGGGTGTAAATCTAGCGGTTGCTATGATACTTATGTTATTTCAGTCGTATTCACAAAGGAAAAAATTTGGTGTACCAGATTTTTAAGGCGATAGCCGTACGTGGTAAAGCAGTTGTCAATTTGTTGAATTTTGGTCATTCCTATGGCAAAATTTACAAACAATTGCAATTATCATATTATATAATAAATATTATACCAGCAAATTTAAGAGCTTTACGGATCTGAGCCAAATGATATCATTCTGAGCTCATATACTCCTTTCTCATCATTTTCATTTCTTTTACCTATACCAATTTCTCGGTATCGCGGCAATGACCAAAAATGTGTAGAATTTCTGTAGTTTATGAAAACCTATTCACATTGAAACTACTTGAGTGACGTGACGATTTTATCTCGCAAAAGAGAAATGGTTACTTCGCTGCGCCGGAATATATCGTATATTTCCCACGCTGAGCGGACTTTGAAGGGCTGTCACTCGGAGACTATTTAAATCAATCCCATTATTAAAAGAGATTCGTGCATATTTTTTCAAACACTACAACTTTCACATTCGCAATTTTCGGAAAAATCCACCCCCACAGAGCTAGAATGGTAGAAACAGATTTTTGGCCCTCTACCGTTTGAAATACTAACTTTTCGGTATCGCGGTAAGGATTAAAAATGTGTAGAATTTTATTTCAAACATTTTTGTCTTCAATAACTTTTTTGTGCGACCAATGGATCGCGAGAAAAAACAAATTCAATTGTTATCAAGATGGCGGCTGTTTGGCAAGGGGTGGGGTGACTCCTTTTTGGTTTTACACTTGTCTAATGACCCTAAACCACTGGGCAAGAGGAATCGCCGTGGCCAATTTTTTTAAGGTGACGGGGTATTTTCCGACAATTTTACTGTACTAATAGAGCACAAAGAAACAATTGTGGTTGTTCGTATAACTAAAACGAAGACCAACAGGCCTCGGTTGTTTGTGATCACTTCAGAGTTTGAAGCAAAAGTAAAATCCATAGAATTATTTAACAAGTATTTAGCTCTGCTCTATTCAGGATAAGCACTGCAGAATGGAAGCATCACGCGAGCTCCTCGACCTCTTTAATTCCAATCCAGATGACTTTATGGCTCGACTTGTGACTGGAGATGAAACATGACTTCACCACTGGGACCCCGAAACGAAGCAAGAGTCGATGCAATGGAAGCATGCGGAATCTCCAGCTCCGAAAAAATTCAAGACACAGGCCTCTGCTGGGAAGATCATGGCGTCTGTTTTTTGGGATTGCCAAGGGCTGCTCTTAATCGATTATATGCCACACAAAACTACAATTAATGCAGAATATTATGCACAACTTTTGAAAAAATTGCGCAGCGTAATTAAAGAAAAGAGACGTGGAAAACTGTCCAAAGGAATCTTTCTACTGCATGACAATGCTCCAGTCCACAAGGCCAGAGTTGCACAGGCTGCCCTGAAGGACTGCGGGTTCGAACAACTTAACCACCCACCTTACAGTCCGGACCTGGCTCCTAGCGACTTTTACTTATTCCGAAACCTCAAGAAATATTTTCGGGGGCGCCGGTTTTCGGACGACAAAAGCCTTAAAGAGGGTGACGGAAGCGTGGTTTGCAGGACAAGAGGAAACTTTTTTTTTCGGGGGATTGCGTCGCTAAAGGAGAAGTGGGGCAAATGTATTGAACTTAGAGGGGACTACACTGAGAAGTAATAAATGAATTTAATTGCTATTAGTCGTTTCAATGCCCGAATTGCAATACACTTTGAACGCCCCTCGTACTTGAATAATTACGTAATCGCTAATTCTTGGTGTATGGAGTATGTAAAAACAAATTGAGTACCAGTTCGGTATAGCCGACATGACAAAATTAATTATTTTCTGTAATAGTGTATCGAACACTTTTATTTTATTTTTAACCAACATTGTAATACATTTGTTGACGGGAAACTGTTATTTTATTAGTAGTAATCGGCTACCTGTATAAAAATATGAAATTTACGAAAATTGTCCGCCAAAACAGAATTAGTTTTTTTGTTTTTGTGATTGGCCCATGTTGTCAAAATTGCAGGAAAGTGTGTTGTCTTAGTGAAATATATATAAATAAAAATAAATTGCCGCATGTATGGCACATCATCACTTAAGAACGGCTCGACCGATTTGGCTCATTTTTTTTATTGTATTCGTAATTGTCAGGACAAGGTTTGTATGAAAGAAAATTTTGGGAAAATCTACCGGAAAATTTTGAAAATCAAAGAATGCTTAATCTAGTAGTTTGTTTTAACTGTTTAGAGCTGTTTCTAGAAGAGTTGCACCTACAACATATTCAATTATGATCAAAATCTAATTAACCACAAGAAGTCCAAGGATATAATATTGTTCTCAACCTGGGTTCATATATTATTTTTTACACTACTAGCATATTGATTTTTATTTTCCATTTTTATATTGATAATAAGGTAAAATGTTTGACAGAAGTGCTTGGTTTTGAATATCCTCGGAAATCAGGTAGCCTTTGAAACTGCCATTTTTGACAACAAACTTTATTAATACGTTAGGCGCAGAAAATCAATTTCTCGGATTAAAAACAACATAAATAATGGTACGTTCTAAAGGTAGTGGTTATAAAACGAATTTATTGAAAACCAAGTTAAAATGGTAATTTATACATTGCCTAAACTACATATATTAATAATCATACTTGTCACACAATTCGTTAAACTCCTTGCCGCACAAATATTTAACAACTGCTAAATACGTATTTCGACAACCAAGCTGCCATCATCAGTAGCTATGAAAACTAACACAACTATAGGCTCGTGACCAAATCACAAATGGAAGTGTATTTTACAGCGATTTATATTGTATAACTCGGAGGGCATGGCCACGGGCCATCTAACTTCATGGCCTAGGGCCATTTAACTTCAATAAATTATACAAGACGGAGGAAGGAATAGGTCCACCGTCTTTGTTCAAAAGCTTATTGTTTCGCTTCTTAAAAATGGCCAAGCTCTCAAAAGAATTTAGTTGCTTTGTTGAAGTTAACGCCTTTACAATTTTTAGGTCATCCTCCTTTATGTTATGACCCGCTTCATAAATTTGTTGGGCAATACTCGATTTTTCGAATCTGTTGAATCTAAAATGAGCTATACGCGCTTTAAAATTAGTACAAAAATTACGACGTGTTTGCCCAATATATTTAGACTCACAATGGAAACATTTAATTTCGTAAATTCCACATCTCTCCAAAGTCCTCAGTTTGTCTTTTGGATTTCCCAACAAATTTTTAATATTGTTGTTTGAACCATACACAACTTTATGGCACGATTCTTTAAAAATGTTTTCTAGGTCCTTTGTAACCGGATGAAACGGTATTTTGATGTAGGTACTTGGGTCCTTCACTTCTACGACTGACGAGAGTTGTGGAAGGCTGGCAGAGTTAATAAGATTGTTATTTTAGATAAACAGGACTATTTTGATAGAGTAGGTACATTGCTTAACAATGGACCCTACAAAGCATTAAAAAAGTCTCCCCTAAGGAGCATGATTGTTAAAACATAGAATGTAAGGAAATCCTGTCCCACACGTATTACTTCAGTCCTTAGATATAAACTGGCTCCTTCTAATCCAGAAATGCCAAAAATGTATTGTTTACTTAAGATACATAAACCAGGCAAAACGGTGAGACCTATTGTTTCTGGTATTAACTTACCTTCTATCTAAATGGTTGACAAATGAATTTAGAAACTTGCCAAAACTTCAAAATAATTTTTCAGTCGAAAACTCCTTGGAGTTTATAAATAAAATTAAAGGTTTGGAATTTGGTGAAAGCGAGATTCTAGTTTCATTTTATGTGTGTTCTTTATTTCCAAGCGTACCAGTCCGACAAACTATGACATATCTGCGGAAATTACTTACAGATTATAATTTGGATTCAAACAAAATTGATGAGTTATTTAAATCAACTACACATTGCATGTCCCAGAATTGCTTTCAAATAGATGCAAATTTCTATGAACAGCACGAAGGAACAGCAATGGGAAACAGCCTTTCCCCTTTCGTTGCCAACCTTTTTATGTCAAAATTCCAAACTGAATTTAAAAATAATACAGAGTATTTCCTAAGGATTTGGTTCAGGTATGTGGACGACATTTTTGCTGCTTTTGATTTATCTAAATGAGGTATTGATAATTTTTTTGAATCAGTTAAATTACAAATTTCTTAGCATAAATTCACATATGAAATGGAAAATGTAGGACAACTGCCATTTCTAGATACCTTAGTAATAAGAGATAAGAACGAGTTAGAATTCGATGTTTACAGAAAAGGAACCAATGTAAACAGTGTTAGCTATATTTATCTATATTTTCCTTTACCTACCTTTAGGTCATCGCAATATCTCTTAGTCAACAATCGATCACTATAAGAGTATATTTGAGGCCCGTCTCTAGCATCAGTGAAGACGTCGCGGATTCTAGTTTATGATGTTGATAATTGGCGCCAACAAGTTAAACTCAAATATACTGATATAAGCCAAGAAACTTGTAACTTCACTTTCTATCAACTAATAACAATACGATTATTGAACTCCCTATCAAAATGAAAGAAAGCAATACTGGTAGCTAGTTTTATTACTACTAGAACATTATTACCATCGATCAGACAATTAGCATCTTTAATATTACAACCTAACGCAAGGTACCCCAAATAGCTTAACTTAAACCGCTCGTAAGTTTAATGGTTACACAGTTTTTATATGCAAAAATATCATCAGATTCTAGCTAAAACACTTATCTTTGTGCCGATATACGCGCAGACATTTAATACGTCCCGTTACTCCTATCACATGTCAGCTTGACAGGCCCTAACCTCGGCTGTCATTCGCTACACATCGACCCCCGACTGCGGTTGATTCTCCGTAGATTATCTTTCCAAGATTTTCCGCCTAATAGTTGTTGCTATAAATCGAATTTCCAGGTAACAAAAGGCAAATGCCACATTAAACTACATACCCCGTTCACAGGCAATAAACTTCGCAATCGTTGAATTCGTGTTTCCCAAATCGCTTCACAGCTGTCTCCTCCTCTTCCTGACATAATCTACAGAGTATATCCCCTCTGTATATGCCTATTTTGTGTAGGTGTTTTCTCAGGTGGCGGTGTCCTGTGACTAGTCCTACCAGCCGTCTGATCTGAGTTCGTCCTAGATGGAGTACATCAGTTGTTAGTCTGCGAGAAGGCGTTCTAATTATTTCCTTCCCCAGTGTTTGTCCCTGTGTGGCATCCCAGCGAGAAGCGTGTTGTCTGGCGGTCCATTTTTCTATCGCTGTTCGGATGCTTTGTTTGGGTATACCAAATACATGTTCTGGGCCTATAAATGGGGTAGATGCACCAGCTTTTGCGAGGGCGTCTGCCGCTTCGTTTCCCTCTATCCCTGTGTGCCCTGGCACCCAAATGAGCTGAACAGTGTTCTTTTCAGATAGGAGTGTCAGGTGACTTAAGCATTCTCTTGTTAGCACAGAGCTTACACGAGGTGATTCAAGCGCTTTCAGTGCCGCTTGACTGTCAGAAAGTATGCTTATGCGTTGTTGGGAATACCCGTGTTTTGCATTTTCCTGGACGCATTGCATTATAGCAAAGATTTCAGCTTGAAAGACTGTGGCTTTGGTCCCAAGAGATACACTAATGTCCTCTTTTGGTCTTACCCCATGTATTCCAGCACCCGTGCCCTCTGCTGTTCGGGATCCATCTGTGTACCAGACTAGCCCATTTGGCAGGTGGGTTGAGGTTTCTTGGGTCCAGTCATTGCGATCGTACCTCATAGTGAAAGGTTTGTCAAAGGAATACTCTGGAAGGCTGTAGTCTGAGCCCATTTTTAAGATGGGGTTACCTTCGCCCACTTCCTGTATCCGTTTGTGTCCGCACCGTTCCTGGCTGGTGTTCCAGTTTCCGGTGGTTTTCATTCTGTATGCTCCAATCTGGGCTTCCCCTTTTAGATATATGTCTAGAGGTGTTAGTCCCAAGAGAGCTTCCATAGATGCTGTTGGAGTGTTATTCATAACTCCACAGATGCACAAACAAGCCAGTCTCTGTATCCTGGATAGTTTTTTAATTGCTGTTTTTTGTTCTACTTTTGGCCACCATACCAAGGTGCCATAGGATATCACGGGTCTGACTACTGTTATGTAGTACCAATGAACCATCATTGGTTTCAGTCCCCATGTTTTACCAAACATGCGTCTACCCATCATGAGGGCCATTTTTGCTTTGTTTGCTATTTTATCTAGGTGTGCAATCCAGTTTAGTTTTGCATCTAGGGTAATACCCAGATATTTAACTTCTTGGCTAACCTGAATTCTTTCACCAAAGATTGTAAGGTTGTTGAAGGCCTCTACATTTCTTTTCTTAGTGAAAGGTATTATAGATGTTTTGTTAGGGTTTACCTTGAGGTTTTCCCTATTGCACCATGCCTGAGTGATGTTCAGTGCCCTTTGCATGAGAGCTGCAATGATGGTTGGATACTTGCCCCTTATGAGAATGACTATGTCATCTGCATAACCTTGGGTGTAAAACCCTTCATCATTGAGTGTCTGCAGGAGATCGTTTACTACCATGTTCCACAGTAGTGGGGATAGTACACCCCCTTGTGGACAACCTCTGACAGCACGTGCCTTGAGGAATTCTTCTCCCAAATCGGCCTGTATCTGGCGTCCCTCTAACATGGTTTTTATCCATCTGTTTGTGATGTCGTCCACGCCATGTCTTAGGGTTGCAGTCATTATTGATTCGAAGGAGGTATTATCAAATGCTCCCTCTATGTCCAGGAAAGCAGCTAGGGCTACTTCCTTGTTGGTTATCGACACTTCTACCCTACTAAGTAGGTTGTGAAGTGCCGATTCGCATGATTTTCCTGGTTGATATGCATATTGGCTACGATGTATGGGTATGTCTTTCAAGGCCCCATCTCGTATGTGCCTGTCTACCAGTTTTTCCATAGTCTTTAGACAGAAAGACATTAGCCTAATCGGTCTATATGCCTTTGGCAGGGTGTACGATGCTCGCCCTGGTTTGGGAATGAAGACGACCTTGATCGGTCTCCACGCCAGTGGCAAGTAGTTTCCCGCTAGGCATAGCCGAAAGATCTTAATTAGGATCGGTACGAGAAGGTCTATTCCCCGCTGCAGTAGAGCGGGGAAGACTCCATCTGGTCCGGGTGATTTATAAGGTGAGAAGGATTTTACAGCCCACTGTACCTTGCTATGACTGATCACTTCCCTAGCTACCTTCCACTCGTCTCTCGCGAGCCTTTTTGAGAAGTTGCTAGGGACTGGCTGTGATGTTATGTTAGCCTGATCAGCCATCAGTGCTCCTGGAAAGTGTGCTTGAATTATCATTTCCAGGGTTTCCCTTTCACTGGTTGTGTATTCCTGTGTCGGTTTTAGCATGTTCCCGACTGGATTTAAAATGTCTTTTGACAGAACTTTGTGGAGACGTGCTGTTTCTGTGGTGCCTTTAATGTCCCCACAGAAGCTCCTCCATGAGTTTGTTTTTGCTTTTCTCAGAGCTTTGTTATATTCGGTTAGAGCCTGGGCGTGTTGGCCCCACTCTCCGTTTCTTTTTGCTCTGTTAAAGAGTTTTCGTGCTCTTTTCCTCAGGTTGGCCAGGTGTTCATTCCACCATATGACCTTCCTGTTGGTCTGTCTCTTTCTTAATGGACAGTTGTTTTCATATGAGGTTAGTATGGCGTCATTCATTTGGTCCACAATTACCTCAATGTCTGCTGGCGTATGGATATGGGTTTTAACATCGGATAACTTGCTAAGAAGTTCCTCCCTGTATGCAGCCCAATCAGTTTTCCTGGGATTTCGATAGGTTATTGTTGCCTTTTCAAAATCTGCCAGGAAGTACTCAATGTGTCTATGATCAGACAGTGATGGTTCGTTAGATAAGCGCCATTGTATTACTCTGTCTTGCAGTCCAGCCGTGGACAGAGTTATGTCAATGACTTCTTGCCGACGTCGAGTTACAAAAGTGGGCTCACTACCTCGGTTAAGTATTTGTAAGTTATTACTTACCAAATATTCCAGGAGATTGGTTCCTCTCTGGTTTGTGTCCGTGCTGCCCCATGCAGTGTTGTGCGCATTGGCATCGCAGCCTGCTAAGAACTGGAGGCGGTTGGCCTCGCAGAACGTTACAGTTTCCATCAACTCTGTGCTTGGTGGAAGGTTGATGGCATCGTAGGGAAGGTATACGGAGGATATCACTACCTGCCTCTCGTTGCCCTCCCTGATTTGTTTCAGTTTAATGGTTGTTAGATCCCTAAAACATAAGTTGTACAGAGCCATGTATTTTACCCCCCTTCTTACATAAATACATGTCCTGGGTATATTAGAGGATTTATCGTATATTAACTCACCTCTGGCTTGTCCGAGTCCCATTATTTGGCCCCTTACTATCCATGGTTCTTGGATGAGGGCCACATCAATGTCCTCGGTTTGTAACCGGCTGCATAATACAGCCGTGGCTCCCCTACTGTGTTGGAGGTTTACTTGCAGTAGCCTCAGAACACTTGCTGGTGCTGGCGCCATCTTGTCCGTCAGGGGTAGGTGCAGATAGACATCTGAATGTTGCTCTACCTAGGCCTAAACATGGCTTTATGTTCAGGTTACGGAGAGTGGTTAGGGATGCCTCGTCGATCAACATGATCAGTGTCCTGCCTTTAGGCTCCGATACACTGTTGATGACTCGCCAGTCCTCTGTCTTCAGCCCCTTGTTCTGGGTCTTAAGGAGATCAAAGATACTAAGGGTACTAAAGGGTTTGGGAGCCCACATAAGTACTTTGGCTGCATTCAGGATCTCCTTGGCTGGTTCTACTCTGAGCCTAGCTCCCTCCCACAGCTGGAGGTTTGGAGTCGTGGTTGTCAGCCATGACTTCGTTTCCTCGCTCTTGCAGGAGAGGATGACTGCACCTTTTTCAAAGTAGCAGCTGTTAAACTGTGGTCCTGTTCATTCCCCTCCGGGTTGGATTTGTCCCAACAGTGCGGACTGAACTTCTTCGGCTTGTTCCTCCGTCAGGCGTGTCTCTGGGAAGTCCTGAGGAGCTATAGCCATTTTTAATCCTTTAAGGGCTTCCTTAAAGGTTTCTTTCCTCACTGCATTATCATCAGTGCAGGACTTTTTTGCAGTTGTCGCGGTTTGGGAGTTTGGTGTGCTCCCGTCGGACCTCTGCCTCTTTTTAGAAAAGTGTAGTAGCCGGTACGCCTGAGCCGCCAGCTATTTCTCCTTTCTTAGAAGGTGTAGTAGCCGGTACGCCTGAGCCGCCAGCTGTTTCACATTTCTTAACACTGCCGGTGGGAGCGTGTGAGCTCCCGTCACGGTTTGTGTTAGGTTTCTTGGGGTTCTTTCTCCTATGGCGTATGGGTTCACTAAGAGCTTTGGCCCTCTCGATTGCGGCTTTCCGTCTCTGTGCTCCAGAAAGCCGTTGCAGTGACACCTTTTCGATTTTGGAGGTTAGGGTATCAGCCTCCGAATCGACGGTGGTTTCCTCCTCAGTTATAGTTTTTTCAGCCACATCTGATTTGGGTGATTTCAACAGGGCTTCTTCATCCCCGCTGGAAAGGTTAGGTAATATGTCTTCGTTATCCATATTGTTCCCACGAGTAAGGGGGGAAAGGGTTTCGACACGCACGGAGCCCCCTGCATACGTGAAGGGCTAAATACAACGGGGTGCGCCAGGTGCCCCGAGGTTGGTCGCTAGGGACCAGGTTGCCTTCTGGCCATGCATCCCTTCGGCGCGCACCGTACCTTGGGATTAGGAGGGTTTTTATAGTGGGGCCCCATCCACACGAACCAGGCGGTTAAGCCCAGTTCCCCGTGCCCCAGGTTGACACTACCCTGAGCGCCGAAGGCCACTCAGGGGTCGTTGCATCAAACACTGGTGGTTTACGGTATGCGAGTTGGTCTGCGACAGCTGTGCTGCTAACCAGTCATTCCCGTCAAGGGTCGTGGCCGTTCCCCTATCCGCCACCTGGGGACGCACCCGGTCGGCGCTCAACCGACATGGCAATTAAGCCATGCTCTCGGGAAGCGAATAATAATATAATATAGTAATATCATAACAAATAACATATACATAGGATGTGCTTCTTCTAAGCTTACTTATTCGGCCGAAATTTGAAGCAGTAAGGCGTTTTCCCCTCGGTTTTCAAAAATTGTTATTTGATTGCAAAATTGTTTTATTATAAAATTTGTTCTCTGTGTAGTTACTGAGATTTTTTAAGAATTCTTTGGATTTTTTCATAAGTTTCAAAATCTGTAGTTTTCATCAACTGTAGCAAAACTTCGCTTTTTAAAAGATTTTTCTAAAATGTATGTTTATTTGACTTTTTTTTTTTAACGGTACATTTATTACTCATATAATCCATTAGGTAAGCGGATGGCCCCGCGAGCAAATGCTCGCCTCTCAGGCGGCCGGCCCGGGTTTGAATCCCGGCGGAATCTAGAAAGATTTTAAAAATCGTACGCTCCCCAGCTACCACGCTAACACCTGCGTTAGTCGTTAACCCCTAACAAGGAAACTCTTTCTCAGTTTCGACGGGCAAGGCTAGCCACCTACCCGGCCTAAGGATAAAGAGGGCTCATAGAATCACTTTGTGGTTAAAACAGACCGCTGGCCTACAATAAGAGGAAGAAGAAGATAATACATTAAAGGTACTTACGTTTGCTGTTCAATTTCGCAGTATATTGTTTTTGACTTGCCGTAAAAAATCTTTTAGTAGATAAAATATTCAGGACCTTCGCTGAATATAGATGCTCAAATTTTACATAAAAATTACCTTTGGTGTTATAAGATATAGCTGCAGGTTTACATCTATATTCGTAGGAATTCTTTAACGAAAAGTTTATCCTTTTTCCTGTAATTTGATTACTACTATCGAGCACTTTTAATTTTTTTTTATTCAATATTGACGTTTTAAAGTGACATTATTAACTCCATAACAACCTTCATAAACAGTCTATTATTCACAAGTGAAATAAAAGTGTTTTAATTCACTAGTAAATTAAAAAGCTTCAATTCGCTAGTTAATTAAAAAAGTTTAAATGAAGGAGAACATATTTTTATTATTTCTACAAATATTTACATTCGATTATTCTTTCTCTTTGTCGACAATGAATGGGCAAATTTATATCTTGATTTGATTATTTTTTATTTCTTATTCAAAATTTTGTCAAAATTGAATAAAAACATATATACGCCACCTGACTTTATTCATTTTTATTTATTTATTTAAAGATATGATCTCACTCGCACTATAATTCACTGTGTATAATATTTAAAAATATGCCTGATATTATTTACTGGAGTCACTATAAATCGTCATAAAAAAACTTCAAGTATGTCTATGTATTTGCAATTTGTTTTGGTAAGATTGATATAACTCAAGCTATAAAAATATAGCTTTGTAAGCTTTCATGCTTTGAACTTATTTTGTTAAAAATTATTTGTGCAAAAAAATATGTATCTTACATTTTCCACTTCGCGAAATTAATTACAATAGTTGATTCTGGAAACTTTAGGGTGATCGTTATTTTAAATTGCAAGATCGCCTTGTACCGTTTACTTGCTTGGTCATAACCAAGTCAACTTCGCATATGTACTTGTAGAAACTAACTGCGAAATTCCGTAGCTGATACTAAATACAGATAAGGATCATTAGTGTAGCAGTCGTCTTTCATTTATAAGAGTAATTGATGTTTTCAAATTCTTCTACTAATTACCTATCTTTTGTTGCAAAACAAGATTATTGTCGTAAACGGTACTGACTAACAATAATTTAGTTTAGAAATTTTAAAAAAGATCCATAATAGATAATTATTTATTAAGAAAAATAATGTGAGCGAAAAATGTAAGAAGGCTATCTATAAATAGTTAATTCTATTAGTTCCCAACCTCTTAACTACAATTAATTACACATATCAGTTGCACCAAAATATTTCAGATAAAATAATTTGGTTATTCGGCAGCAAACGTGTGGACGCATTGAGCTAACTCGGTTATAAGCAGAAGCTTCGTCGCAGATCGCAGGTAATAGATTAACAGATAAGGCACTTACAGAAATAATCCGCTTCCGAAATTACCATGTACAAAACAAAGTGGTGTATCTACAGTTGCCTAAATATATTTTTTCAAGGCGCTACAGAAAAATTCACCTCGTTCGCTAGAGAAATGTATAAGCTCTCCTAAGTCGTATTAAGTAAATGAAGCATCAAAATAAGTTGATTGTATTTTACGGTACTTTGTAAAAAGTTACTTGTTCTTAAATTATTTAGTAGTTTTTTCTAGAAACAATATTTATAATTGACTCGGAATAATGCCAACAGAATATTTCAAGTTGTGTTCAAATTCAAATGTAGAAAAAAGTATTTATACTGAACTATAAATACTCGTACCTCTTGACTAAAGCACATTGAAAAATAGCATTGCCTTCAAATTTACAACTGTTGGTTTTAACCTTTGAACATATTTATTATTTGAAAGATATTTTTCTGTAATTCAGAAATCATTTGTGATATTTTTACTACATTTTATTATTTTTAGTTACCTTCTCCACCACAGAAAATCAGTTATAGCAGCTCTTGTACCTTGAATGCACAGACTTGAATTTTTTCCTAATTCGGTATTAAAAAGTGTTATTTTTCCACATTTATTTCTATTAGGAAAAGCAGCACTTTTTCTAACAAGTGCAGAAAAGTGCAACTAATAAAACGAGCAGCAGCACAACTATACAAACTTGCATTTTTTCTAATCTAACAATTAGTGTTTATGTTGATTCCATCACTACCAAAAACTACTCGATTTTAAAAATTTCTAATAAATTCTCAAAAAGTAACAGTTTTCGATACCACATTAAAAAAAATTATGTGTGCAACACGTAGAAAAATTGCACAGTTTTAAATAATTTTATATCAACATTTTCAAGCATTTTCCTCCAGTACGTGAAAAAACATAATGTGCAACATGTGCGAAAAGAGCTTTTTGTGCTCGGCGCGTTTTTAATCTTGGGATTGCTTCGATTAAAAAGCTCACGCCTTGCAAGAAAAAACTACACTCTTCTCAACTTGTTGTACAATATATTATTTTCACGTATCGTAGGGAAATATACTGTATTCCTAAACACAAAATCGTTTAGAAAAGTGATACTTTTCTGCATAGCAACGGCAAATCCTTTAGAAAACTGTACGTTTTTGCAAAGCAACGGACAGTTTAATTTTTAAATGCGCAACCTCTCACATGATTTTTGATATTTTTATATCAAAAATTTTAGGTATTTCTCTGCAGTATTTGAAAAAATAGTATATGCAACACGTGAGAAATTTGTTTTTCTGTGCTCGGTACGTATTTCATCTCGTCTTTTCCTCAATTAAAAATCTCGCACCTTGTATGGAAAAGCTACAATAATATATTGTACAACAAGTTGAGAAAAGTGTAATTTTTCCGTGTAAGGTGCGAGATTTTTAATCAAAGCAAAGCCAGGATTAAAAACGTACCAAGCACAAAAAAGCACTTTTCTCACATGTTGCACATGCTATTTTTTCAAGTACTGGAAAAAAATGCTTGAAAATGTTGATATAAAATTATTTAAAACTGTGCATCTGACAGTTTAACTGTGCGTTGCTATACAGAAAAAAGTTGCTATGCAGAAAAATCCAGTTTTCTGGTTTTCGATTTTGTACTGAGAAATACAGTACGTTTTCCCACAATATGTAAAAAATAACTATTTCAGCACTGTATTATATCTCTTTGCATTCCCTCTGCATTCACCTCATTAGGTACCTGCTTTTGATGTAAAAAATTGCTAAAAATTCTCAAATCTATCAATTGTAAAATTTAGTCATTAGTTTTGTACCAACTATTGCAACCTACCTTAGCTGGCTCACATAACTCCGACTAGCTCAGTTCTCGGCTGCGATACAGGTATGATAAATGTGGGCCTTTTGTTTACTTCACTTTCGCATAAAGGTTTGAGGTTCACTAAGAAAGACGTATTGGGCGCCAACAACTTTATTAAATTTGTCAGGTCATTTTGTATTTTAATTAGCCACCTAGGCTTTAAAGCAGCGTGCCCGTATGTTAAACCCTTTTAGTTACTTATTTGGCTTCATCGCCTAATTCCATAATAATGATTTTGCACATATTTTGCCTCAAGCGCAGTATTTCTCGTCATCCGGGGCACCCCTTTGTTGGTACTTTGACAATCGGGTGTTAACGCTCGCAGGATTTCCGAACCTTCTAGAATTTACGCTGTTGGTGTGACTGCGAGGCCTCGCGCTGTCTTCGTTACCGGCACTTATTTGTTTTATTGGGCGCCTCGCCATTGGCTGTCTTTGTCACCGGCACTTACTTGTTTCATCTTATCGCCTCACGATTGGCTGCCGAGATATAGTCACGTGGGGACGCGACCGATGTGTCATGTTGCAGCGTTTCCCTCTAGGCAGTTGATCGCAGCCCGTTGCAGAAAGCGTTCGTTTGGTGGTTGTGTTATCCAGGCGGCATCCTTTGGCCCCTTAGGTGCCCGAGGACGCCTGCCGCTGTTGATTAATATTGTTGCCGTGGAGGCCCCCTTTGGTGTTGCCCGTTTCGAGGTGTTGCAGCGAGCGCTGCGAGAATTGTTTCACCTTCGAGAGGTGTTGTGGTTGTGCGAGCTCCGAATTGTTTCGGCGTAGCGTGGGTGCATCTTGAGTCCAGTTTCTGCTCCCGTAAGTAAGGGGTCGTCCCCTTCATCTCGACATTCGAGGATCTGTCCCGCAGAACGTAAGTGGCCCATTTTCGTCGTCAAGTTGTACGCGTCCTGACGCGTCGCACGTCGCCATTATGGCGGATACCCACTCATCACCATCACCGTCGAATATCGAATGTACCTACCGCCTTAGACTACAGCCTGTCGCAACTCAACTGTACAAGGCTTTCCGACCGCCCACGTATTAAGGTATGTGTCTTTGAACTGATTACCGTTGTGAACGCGAGTGTTCCTGTCCCGCGGGGAGCATTAAGTCCCGTGTGCGAGCTGTTTTGGAATGCCGCGAGCGAGCCCGTCACGTCTCTTGTGCCTACAGGCACTGTCGTCATATTAGCCCGCATTTCCAAATTACAGACTGTCTATTTTACAAGGGCTTGCATTACTGTATGTTGCATAAGGCTTCGCGCCCACATGCTATGCGTTCATTTCAAATTACCGATGTTCTATTTGTAAGGGCTTGCGTTGCTGTGTGTTACATAAGGCGTCGCGCCCACATGCTGTGCGTTCATTGTACATTACCAACTTTCTACTTGCACGGGCTTGCGTCACCGTATGTCGCATAAAGCTTCGCGCCCACATGCTGCGCATTCATTTCGAATTTTAGACTGTATCTTTGCACGGGCTTGCGCCTAGTGCTATCTTGTTTATTCTGTACATCTGTCGCTAGGTTTAGAACGTGCGCCAGCCGGTGTTTTCTTAGATATAATATATATAGGGCGACGCACTCCGCTGCCCCATTGTAACCCGTGATTCAATATATGACTTGTAAATTAAGGGAACTATTGTTTTGTTTCGACCTGTGCATGTTCTGTTTCAGATAAGCGCCCCCTCAGTGTAATGATTATTGTGCGACGGGACGAGGGAGCCTTGAGCGTACAGGTGGGTGAGACAGCTGCGTAGTCGCGGCCGGATTGGCACCTAATTACAATCTTTGCATAAGGCAATCCCGAAATTGTTATTTGAACTTGCAACTCTTGAGTAATCCTATCGATGGATTATCGTGAATGCTTCGCCCCTTCTAACCGCCCAGACCCGGTTAGTCGGGTTAAGACAGGCTTGGTGGCGCCCTCATTATTTTACCGTTATGTCAGGTCATCTTGTATTTTAATTAGCCACCTAGGCTTTAGGCCCCTTAGGTGCCCGAGGACGCCTGCCGCTGTTGATTAATATTGTTGCCGTGGAGGCCCCCTTTGGTGTTGCCCGTTTCGAGGTGTTGCAGCGAGCGCTGCGAGAATTGTTTCACCTTTGAGAGGTGTTGTGGTTGTGCGAGCCCCGAATTGTTTCGGCGTAGCGTGGGTGCATCTTGAGTCCAGTTTCTACTCCCGTAAGTAAGGGGTCGTCCCCTTCATCTCGACATTCGAGGATCTGTCCCGCAGAACGTAAGTGGCCCATTTTCGTCGTCAAGTTGTACGCGTCCTGACGCGTCGCACGTCGCCATTATGGCGGATACCCACTCATCACTATAACCGTCGAATATCGAATGTACCTGCCACCTAAGACTGCAGCCTGTCGCAACTCAACTGTACCAGGCTTCCCGACCGCCTACGTATTAAGGTATGTGTCTTTGAACTGATTACCGTTGTGAACGCGAGTGTTCCTGTCCCGCGGGGAGCATTAAGTCCCGTGTGCGAGTTGTTTTGGAATGCCGCGAGCGAGCCCGTCACGTCTCTTGTGCCTACAGGCACTGTCGTCATATTAGCCCGCATTTGCAAATTACAGACTGTCTATTTTACAAGGGCTTGCGTTACTGTATGTTGCATAAGGCTTCGCGCCCACATGCTGTGCGTTCATTTCAAATTACCGATTTTCTATTTACAAGCGCTTGCATTACTGTATGTTGCATAAGGCTTCGCGCCCACATGTTGTGCGTTCATTTCACATTACCAACTTTCTATTTGTAAGGGCTTGCGTCACCGTATGTTACATAAGGTATCGCGCCCACATGCTGCGCATTCATTTCGAATTTTATTAGACTGTATCTTTGCACGGGCTTGCGCCTAGTGCTATCTTGTTTATTCTGTACATCTGTCGCTAGGTTTAGAACGTGCGCCAGCTGGTGTTTTCTTAGATATAATATATATATATATATAGGGCGACGCACTCCGCTGCCCCATTGTAACCCGTGATTCAATATATGACTTGTTAATTAAGGGAACTATTGTTTTGTTTCGACTTGTGCATGTTCTGTTTCAGATAAGCGCCGCTTCAGTGTAATGATTATTGTGCGACGGGACGAGGGAGCCTTAAGCGTACAGGTGGATGAGACAGCTGCGTAGTCGCCGCCGGATTGGCACCTAATTACAATCTTTGCATAAGGCAATCCCGAAATTGTTATGTAAACTTGCAACTCATGAGTAACCCTATCGACGGAGTATCTTGAATGCTTCGCCCCGTCTAACCGCCCAGGTCCGGTTAGTCGGGTTAAGACAGGCTTGGTGGCGCCCTCATTATTTTACCGTTAGTTACCGACCTTCTGGCCGTTACCCTCAGATAATTTCGTTAAAGGACCCGCCCATCTCCACTGAAAGTCTAGCTCGGCCTAACTTGTTGCGGCGTGGGTGGCGGCCTAGGAGATATTTCGTCCCGATTTCGTCAGTTACGGCCCGCGCCGGCCGTTTTGTTATTGTATGAGCCGGTGCGGTGTCGTAAAGTCAGTTTAAAACCGTAACAGTTAGTTACCGACCCTCTGGCCGTTACCCTCAAATAATCTCGTTAAAGGACCCGCCCACCTCCACTGAAAGTTTAGCTCGGCCTAACTTGTTGCGGCTGGGTAGCGGCCTAGGAGATATTTCGTCCCGATTTCGTCAGTTACGGCCCGCGCCGGCCGTTTTGTTATTGTATGAGCCGGTGCGGTGTCGTAAAGTTAGTTTAAGACCGTAACAAATTGTTATTTGTCTCTATAATATTTATACAGGGTGTCTGTAGATCGTTAGACAGCTCATACCCTCATTAATAATAGAGATATCGAAAAAAATGTGTTTTGTTTTAAATGCCAGTGCACAATCTACAAATTGACGTAAACCAATTTAAACCATGACCTCCTATTTTTGATCAGTGATACACGACTTTGACTAATTAAATAGAACACCCTGTATATTTTTAGATATTTGAGTGTACTTCTGATACTTGTTGTGTCTAAAGAAGACGAAAGGAAGCTATTTTGATTGATATTTACTGCGAAATGGAACATATACCTTTTAGTTCCGTGTTCTTAATTTTGTTATTGATTGATGTGACCGGTGGTTCTTTCCCCATTGTATTCTCCGTTCTTGTCATAGTGAGTATTAATATTAAACTACCAATTTTTAATAGCATATATTTAATATTGTTATCTACCGTTTTCATTGGTGTTTGCATGCCTTTGTGTGTTTTGTTTTGATGTACAGGAATCCAGATTGTGTAAGCAAGTGCAGCTAAAGGTAGGTTTGATTCAGCTGTTGTAACCGCCACCTCAAGCTGTGCCAAGGTAGAAGTAGAAAGGTGAATCACCCGCTTCCACATTCGTGCGTTCACCTGTGCTGTTGATTTTGTTCAAATGTGGTGGCGCTTTAATATTTAACATCTTTTATCTCGTTTAATGGAATTGTAGCCTTAACTCAAAGGTCGTCAAAAACCTGCCCTCTCGACTGAGTTCGTCTAGCTATAGCAACCTTTTGTTACCGCCATCATAACAGAGTTAGGGCCGTATATTGCCCGTTTTTGTGTAGTAAAGTCGTGTTTGTGCGGTAACACTTACCTATCTGTACAAAACATCATTGTGCATTACATACCCGCGGTCTGTCCACTTCAAATACTCAGTCTCCGCGGACTTTTCTTAAAAGGCGATGGTATTAGACTTTGGTTTCACTATGATGAGCCACCCAGTAAGGAGAGGTCCAAATAGCCCAAAAAGTGTCGAAAAACAACAAAGATTTTTTTCTTAAAAATGACTAAAGATTCTGATCATTTTCACAAATGACATTTCCCTCTTTCTCATAAGCGATACCCCATAGTCAGTATATACCCAAAAATTTCAGAAAGGGGGATGTCTAGGGGAGCAAATTTTATTTCAATGCTGTGCTTATTGAAGTTGCGGGAACTCTATTGGTCGCAGAAATACTAGTTACTTAATTAATTATTGCAAAATTGTGAAGTTTAATTACAAATTCTCTATTTTAATCTGATAAATAAAATATGAGACTACCCAGTTCAACTTTTAGAAAAGCAAAATGCCCAAAAATGTAAACCAGAGCTAAATGCTCGCTGGTAAATACGCCTTACCATTGCTTCGTTATCATTACGCCCTAGGGCTTATGGGCTTCTTTATATTCCTCGTATCACAGATATAAACAACAGATAATAGATTAGTAAAAAATAAGTTTTTTATTCGATTTTTTCCTGTAGCGAAAAATGTCTAACCTTACGCACATATTTCTCTCAGTTTGGAAGTTTGGAGATCATACTGCTGATTCGATAGAAATAGATCATTTGCATTGCAGTAGCTCAGGTGCTTAGACATTCATTATTAGGTATTGTTCTGTTGGTACTGTTTGATTAACCTCAAATGTAGTTACTAAAACAATAACAAATAATAGTATTTTAGAATAATATAACAGACGTGTAGTTAATATTTATAAAACTTAATTTAGTTTGACTTTATAACTAGACAGTAACATGTAGTCAAATTTAATAGAATTCTGCTGTTGTAGACTTTATAAGGCATTGGGGGCAACCTATGTACGTAAGTACATCAAACTGAAACTCTAGGCTTATCTAAATAAATTCCTTATTAAAATTAAGGAAAATTGATTTAGATGAAACTAATTTTCATATCTCTTAGATTTTTAGGACATGCTTGTTCGCAAACGTAATTATGGAACAACGAATTGGTGAAAACACACAGAACATTAATAGTGACAATATAATTTATATCAAGACAGAACCTCCAGACATTAAGCAAGAGATGACAGAAGATGAGCCCATGGAAATTAGCTGTACTGGAAGATTATTTGGATGTGACTTGTGCTGCCAAGGGTATCCGTCAAAAAAGGCTTTGACCGAGCACATGCTAACCCACTCTCCCAAAAGGCGGTACGCCTGCAGATTTTGCGAATATGACACTGTCTTGCGAATAAACCTACGGCAGCACGAGGACATGCATGTTAAAGGAAAGCCATACACTTGTAATGTTTGTGAATTCCAAACGGCACATGTAAGGAGCTTGAAACGGCACTTGAATAACCACGCAAGAGTACGCTCCTCGTACACCTGCAGCATATGTGGGTATACTGCAAATCGTATGAACTGCTTGAAGATGCACATGAAGATACACACCGGGAGATCCTATACTTGCAGCGTTTGCAAATTTGGAACTGGAAACAGGCGCCGTTTGGAATCTCACATGAGTACGCACACGGGGGTGAAGCCTTATGCATGCAAAAATTGCAGCTTTAAGACGGTGCATAAAAGAAGCTTGATACGGCACTTGAAGATTCATAGATAGCATAAGCTTCGAGATAAATTGTATTTTTATATATATGTTTAGGTTTTGTAATAGTAGAAAATAAGATATATTATTGTAACTAAACATTTATTATTATTAGTCCAGGCGCCAGAGATTTTGACATGTCAAAACAAACCCAAGTTAATGAAATTTTGCACAGAAGTAGTTTTTTGGTTGTACTTTAAGAAAAAAAAAATGTTCTGCACTTGAGCGACTATGGAAAAGGTGGAAAATGCACGGAAAAAATCGGAATTTCGCGAATATCTTGGAACAGAAAGAAAATTTCTATATAGTATGTCTAACCCAAATTGTAGAGCGCAACATTTTCTGTAAAAAAGGTCAATTCAAGTTTTTTCGAAAAACGCTTCATTTTCGCGATATTTAGCAATCTTTGTCGACTCAAAATTTGCATGCCAATTGCCCCGAAAATAGTAGAATTTCAAGTGGCGCTTGACTAAAATTGCGGTAACTCCTTTGTTTGTCAATAAAATTTCATAAACCAAAGTTCATTTTGAAGGAAAAGCCTGAAATATTTGTAATACACAGTTAGTCCATGGAGAATTTTTTTTTCTATTTGTTATTGAGGTGTAACCATCATTAACGTTGCTAAATAAAAAGTGGACTTTTATGGATTTTTACAATATTTACACTTCATTTAATCAAGTCACTGAAATGGGCCAAAGGGAGTAAAATTTTGTCTTTTCAAGTCTATTAATTTGTTTCCTTGGAGTCAGTTTTTTATCTGAAGACTTTACACTCTGGCTACTGTATTTCTTTATTTTGTCTTTTAACTCTATTCTCTTTCTTTTTCTTTTATTTTGAGCACTTATTTTTCGCCTACTTTCATATTGTAGATTGCCATGGTTACTAGTACTAGGGCTTCGACTCCCAGGAGAAGTATTCAGGACTGTACTACTTTAGTTGGTTTTTAACAGATACTCTATATTTTCTAGTTTTTTCCTTCCAACTCTTTCGTAGTTATCTTCGCTCACGCTCATTCATTTAACTTTTTGCCATTTTTAGTTTACCATAGCAACTCGCTTTTTGTAACGCTCTCCTTCATTCTGCTTCATGAATTCATACCTCTCTGGATCATTTTATAAGATTCCTGTACTCTCTCATCCTCTGTTTCACTTTATTAGATGTTTCTCTGTCATTGTTTTTTTTTGTACCATCATTTTTGCCTTTTCTGTAAAGAGGCGATTAATAGGAACGATATTTTATAAACAGATTACTTCTTTTGTAAGACAAAAATTCGTGTTAAAATAGAAAGCACTGTATTATCAGGTTCATTTATATTGAAATCCGTATTACATTTTTAGTTAAGTAAAAATGATTCAAATTACTTGAGTAAACATACAGCACTATTATATAAGAATTTACACTTTATTTTATGAATTTTCACAAATGTGCTCTACTACTGAGCTGAATATTCTCAATTACAGACACTGTATCCTCCATTATATCATACATGTAATGAATGATTGTACCTACTCCAATAAATGAAGTTAGAAATTTCACATATAGGTAATCAACTAATGTAAATAACAATATTAAATATATGCTGTAGTACTACCAGGTTACTTTACAACGATTCCTGGTATATATTTAATTTTGCAATTTAATCTGTAGCACTAATTATTTATGCCCTTATGAATGGTAGCTTTACCTGGGCCTAGGGTCGATTTATTTACACCTTGACTGATTCAAAGAACAACGAGAAACGAAAAATAGATTTAAGCTGGTATGAAACGATATTAATTTTTTGCAAAAATCTACGAATAAATTTTTGAGAAAATTTACTAATAAATTTGTCCTGAAACTTCTTAACCTGAAAATAGTACTTATATGCAATGTATTCAATATTATTTCGTAATTCTTCTTGTAAACCTGCGCAGTAGGAAAATATATTAGGAATATTTATAATTTATGTGTACTAAAGTTGGTAGAATTTGTATTTATAACAGATAAACACAAACATAACCTAAAACGTTGTACCAGTTGCGTTAATTAAATAGTGACTTGAGCGATAATAGCGACAGTAAATAGTTATATCTGACAGCAGCAGCATTAAATTTACTTAAAACTTGGCTACCTAAATTTGTAACTAGTGTGAATCTATCATCTGTGCAGATTTATGCGCACATTTATTTTTACGGCCAGATTATTTAGAAAGTGTTTCTAAATAATTTACGTATAAATTTACTAGTAAATTTCTTATACAATTTTCTGTTTGCAACGTGCAAACAATTTAAAAATAATTTATGAAAAAAATTACTCGTAAATTTTTGCATAAATTTAGTATCGTGTCATACCAGCTTTATTCAACATTATGTATTGTATTGTATTGTATTGTATTGTATTATCGTTAACCTCGTTTTACCTTTCGGTGTAGAGGCTGGTGCTTTCTGTGCTTGCAACTGGCGGTACAATGCTCAACTTGCCCCGGATTCGGGATACAAAGTTGGAGCGCGCCTTTTGTGCTTGCACAGCAACCATTGTGTGAAGTGTGTGTCATGTTGATGTGTTGACCTTGTTACTCTATCTCTTAGGTCTGTGGCTCTGAGTAGAGCACAGCTAATTTGGTGCCCAACTGTGAATGGTCTCACCGAGCCCGATTCCAATCCCAAAGGCTGCGGAAAAATTCCGGCCCACGCGGGATTCGAACCGAGGACTTGCTTACTAGCAAGCCTAGCGCTACCCAACTGCGCCACCCGGCTTCTTTTTTTGTATAAAATAAAAATAAATCATTCGAAAACTTATGCACAAGTAATATTATTGTATTTGGGGCCGGTCCTGTGGCTGGTTCTGGACAGGTAGGCCACCCAGATCTCATAGGCGTATCTCTGAGGTTTTCGTTATGGGCCGCTGTTGGAATGAGCAGGGGATCGGCGTTAATATTGGCAAAGCTGGAACACAAATGAATTAAATGACAGCTCGTGCCGGTGTAAATAGACGGGGTGAATTTGGTTTATTTCAAATATAAAGGCAATTGCTTGTAAGTATGAGTTGGTTAACTTTACGTGGAAACCTGTACACGTGTGTGTTCTTGGGATAACCCGGATGAGCACTTGGCCCCTAACACGGATCAAATTCCGGACAGCTTTATCTGCATTTCGACGCGTGCCAAGGTTATACGCAAACCGGGACAAAATATTTTATTACGGGGTGAGTATCGAGCTTTACAATGTTTTCGGAATTGCCTATTTCCTCGTGAAATGCGAGACAGGTTTTAGAGCTCAAAAATCTAAAACTCAAGAGTATCTTGCTTTAGTGTACTCGGATGTACGTGCAAATTTGACTAAACTTTGGCATTAGTTTTAGTACCTTGTCAGGATTTTCACTCTTCGAGGCTGTTTGATATTTAATATGACTTTGCTAACGTGTGCACAATTTCAACTAGCGAACGCCGATCTCCAGCCGAGCGCTAATTGAAAATCATTAGTCTCGTGGGACTGCCAGAATCACCAACGATGCGAACTAATTTATTCTGATAATCCAGATATAAATTAATTTGCACGCAAACGATCAGAGCAAACCTATCGAAATATTAATCAGCTCGGTCAGTTCATTCCGATGGTTCCAGATCTGAACTGAACGGGGCTGAGTGTTTCGGTTCACAGTAGAATATAAACATTCAAATAAACATAGTCCGATTACCAGAGATATGCTTATTAGCATGCGAACGGATACCTGGAGGCGACTAGAGATTTTGCTCGAACTCTTCGGGCATGTTTTCTGGTCTGCGAGAAGCAGGGCCTTCCGCGGCGGACGCCGCCGAAGTGGGCTGAATGCCCGGGCTGGTTTCTAGGAATAATCTCCTTGAGTCCGTGGAACAAATTCAGTTTCACGGCGGTAGGGAAAATTGCGCACTCGACGAACTTTCGTATCATCGGCACAGACCGATGGACTTGCTGCTGCCGGCGCCCTGAGATTCTCATATTATTGCAAGTGATTGTTGCAAATGCGAAAATTAAGCGCTTTTAATTTGTAAGTAAATTCGGTAGCGCTTAATCAAGAGCGAAACGTTACAATGCTATTAAAAATAGTTTAATATTAATACTCACTATGACAAGAACGAATAATACAATGGTCAAAGAACCACCAGTCACATCAATCAATAACAAAATTAAGAACACGAAACTAAAAGGTACATGTTCCATTTCGCAGTAAATATCAATCAAAATGGCTTCCTTTCCATATATGTAATACTTACTATTGCTAGCGGCTATGAGTGGTAAACTCACGAAGGAAGTGAGACAGACAACCAACTCTTCAATGTATAATTGTGAGCTGTGCGCAAGCGCGTCATCCGCGCGGTGGGTAAGTGAACCAACCAAGTTTAAAATTCGCGTCTAAAGGAGGAGTTCGAATTCTCACGCAGGCGCACGAGACGCGTTATACTTTAAGTGAGACTATGTCGGCGCCGTAATGTTTTCGGGCGTTCCGAGGCCTTACTAGCAATATATGTATAATACATATATGTTCCTTTCGTCCTCTTTAGACACAACAAGCATTAGAACTACACTCTAATGTCTAACAGAGGAACTTATATTTCTAGTATTTCTGGAGTATACATTTCTGGACTGTGACACACACTTTTCGACACAATTTTGAATGATGTTTTTATCCTAAATTTAACTTTCTGAATTTTTTTATTAATACATATTAAAATTAAAAATAATCACTCAACTTATTCAATTATTTAATTTAAAGCATTAATGATGTAGCTATTACTACGAAACAGCTTTGTGACATATAACGGAGGTATGTACATGTATACCTTCATAACTTTTTAAATTAAAAATTATATATTTTAACAAAATTGTCATGATTGATAGAAATAAAAACATACTTGTGTGTAAATATGAAATAAATAATATTTAAGCCAAGATTTAGCAGATTGTATTGTGAAACAAAAATAGTTGTTTTTTTTTAGAATGAACCTTATATGAATTTATGTTACCTTTTATAATAAAGGGCTAATTTAACACTATTATGTTATGCTTGTACTATTTATTGAACTATGTTCGGCATGGGGAAATAGCCGGCTATATAGTATACTCGTGAAAAATTTACTCGTTTGTTACGGTATAAAAAGGACTTTACGACACCCACCCAAGGTGAGCATCGCACCACGGAATCAGTCCTGAAAACATGACACACTTGCCCTGAGATCGGTTCGAAATAGGCTAATAGGCCACGGCTGGAACGCTCAGGGAGTCGGGCGTGAGTCACACGATACGTTCTGGGCAAGCGCGTTGTGGCATAATATATACAGGGTATGTCGAAATCATGAGGGCGCCACCAAGCCTGTCTTAACCCGGCTAACCGGGCCTGGACGGTTAGACGGGAGCGAAGCATGCAAAAATACTCCGCCAATAAGATTACTCAAGAGTTGCAAGGTCAAATGACAACTTCGGGATTGCCTTAAGCAAGGATTGTGATTAGGTGTCCATCCGACCACGACTACGCAGCTGTCCCACTCACCTGCACGCTCACAGCTTCCTCGTTCCGTCGTACAATAATTCGTACAATAAAGGGGCGTCTATCTGTAACAGAACATGCACAAACCGAAACAAACAATAGTTCCCTTAACTAACCAATCATATATTTCACTTCGAGTTACAATGGGGTAGCAGAATGCGTCGCCCTGTATCTAACCTTACTCTATAATTAAGGGCACCAGCTGGCACGCGCGCTCTAAGCTTAACGACAGATGTTGAACATTAGTGAACAGCAATAATAGGTACAAAGATACACATTGCCTTATGCAAGGGCAGCGACGATTTACATTAGCCTTCACGGCCTGAACTGTCTGCAGTCTGAATGAATACACTAGCGTAGTAATGAATAGTAATGAGTAACACTCGCGTTCACAGCGGTAATCAGGTTAAAGGCACATACCTTAATGCGTGGGCGGCGAGGGAGCCTGGTACAGCTGAGTTGCGACGAGCTGCAATCGTAGGTGGTAGGTACCTTCGGTGTTACAACGGCGAAAGGGGGTGAATGCATAACCGCCTCAATGGCGACGGGAGACGCGTCAAGACGCGTACAACGGGACGACGAAAATGATGGGGGCCTCACTCGTTCTGCTGAACCAAATCCTCGTAGGTCGAGATGAAGGGGGCACGACCCCTCACTAATAGTAGCAGGAACTGGGCTCCAAAACACCCACGTTACGCCGAAGATCACTCGACAAATTTCGAATCACCACCACACACACAAGCGCTCTCTGCCACGGGCTCTGGAAGACTCCCTTCAAGGCGAAAACGCCCGCAACATAACTGCTGAAACAGCACCCGACGGGAAAACGACTGACGCCCCCGCCATAATGGCGGGAGCGCCGCACGAACTCACATACACTATCCGACCTCTTGTTTTAACGACGGCTCTCGGCTGAATGCCACGAGGGAAGCGTTGGCAAAAGGTCACCTTGGCCGCGTCCCCCACGTGACTAAACCACAGCGAATCGCAAGGCGATGAAATGAAACCAACCAATGCGGGCCACGCTGGTATCACGCCGCCACAGCGTGCTATTCAGAATTCAGAAAAACGCCATCAGAGGAGAGCTCCAACCGACGACAAATACTGCTTTTTAGGCTAACTATGTGCGAAATCGTGATTCTGGAATTAGGCGATGGAGCCAAATAAAGAGCTAAAAGGGCTTAGCATACGGGCGCGCTGCTCTAAGCTTAGGCGGCTATTCAAAATACCAAAATGACCTAACTAACGGCGTGAAATGCAATTAAGCATCTGAAACAGCAAAATGACTTAACACGTTCTTATGTAAATAATCATCGCTATTATGTAACTTTCCCTAATTAGTATACAGAGGTTAAAGACTGAGTTCAAGTCAACTTTATCTTAAAAAATTTGGTGGGATACACTTACACAACTTCCTTTTACAGTGATCTTATAATTAGCCAAAAATTTGATTTTTAATTTTTCAGCATTTGTCAAAAATTTTCAAAAATTGCAAATTCTACAAAAACGGTACAAAATACAGCGTTATTTTAACAGACAAATTTTCTCTAAAATTTTAAGCTGAATTCAACAATGTAATAATATACAGGGTGTTCTATTTAAAATAAAAGAAACCCATTTTAGAAGTATTCAACTGGAAAATCGCCTATTTAATATCAATACACATTAAAAATGTAATAAATCTGTGAAGTTTGAAAAAAATCGTTAGAGCCATTTTTAGAAAAATCGAAAAAACTGAAAAATCACAGGAGTAAACACTTACTTCCGGTTATGCGATTTTCTTCAAAAGCTTGCTGTCTCATCTACATAGTACACAAAACTTATATATGAGGTTTCAACGCCATACCTCTTTTCGTTTTTGAGATATTCTGTTCACAGACAGACAGACCAATAAACTAAAACATGTTTTTTGGGTTCAGGGGACTCTGAAAGATCTGTTGAAAACTCAATTTCGAATTTTTGGGGTGAATCCAATACTTCCTTTATCGTAAAAGGAAGTAAAAACTAATTATTTTCACGTATTTGAGCAGAACTTAAATTATTATTAGTCTATTACCCAAACTGCCAAATCTATTACTATTTTTATTAATTTCTATTACCGGAAAAAGTCAAGGGTTGGTAAAACTGGCTCAGCACAGTGTTGCCAACCCTATTACTATAGTAACAGATTTATTACTTTTTACTCGCGCATATTACGCTATTACTTTTAAAGCAAAATTTATTACGTTTAGCAATTTATATTACTATTCTATTACGTTTCTATTAATTTTTTTTTAATGTTGGAACAAAATCTCTAAATAATAGTTTTTAATTAAACATTAACAGATTATATGAATTTATGTTGTTTTTTATAATAAAGGGCAAATTTAACACTATTATCTTGTACTTGAAAAATTTTTTGAACTTTGTTCGGCATGGGGCAATCGCAGGCCAGTAAACTTTTGAAAAATGTGTCGACTCTTGTGTAAAGTAAATAGTCATTGCTATTATGTGGTCATTTTTTTCATATGAAATGCACTATGCAGGGAAAGCATTGCCACTTAATAGAATTGTGTTGGTACATACGTTTTTGGTTATTATTTTTTCAGTGAGGTTAGGTTTCATGTTGACTGGTTGACATCTTAATTATTTTAAATTGTAGTACTGTTTGTTATAAACTGAATTTGTCCTCAGTCCTAATTTATAAAATCAGATTTCAAGTTTATCTAAAATTTAAAATAATACATTTAAAGATTATCGGCCACGAGAAGACGATGAGCGACGAGAAGACCGCCATGCCACTTTCTCGCCTAATATCAACGAAACAAATAACAAAGGCTGCAATACTAAGCTAAATGACGAAGAATTATGTAAAAATGGAAGTCATGAAGCCCAGAGTGACTCTAATATTAATACGAAAGACATAGATGCATTCTTTGAAGTATTGTTCAAAGACGAGGATGTGGATTCAA
This sequence comes from Agriotes lineatus, assembly GCA_940337035.1. NCBI lineage: Eukaryota > Metazoa > Arthropoda > Insecta > Coleoptera > Elateridae > Agriotes > Agriotes lineatus. Next base: position 49,812 of record CALNHX010006775.1, read on the forward strand.
AAACTGTAGATGCCACCAAGTCCGAGTGCAGTAAAGCCGTGCAAACACAGCCAGACATCAATACAGCCCTTCATGGAATTTCGGGAGCGTTACAAAACATCCAAGCAGCTTTAAGAGTGCAACATGCTCCCACTCAACATGAAACCTAACCTCACTACAAAAATAATGTACCAACACAAATCAGTCTAGTGATAATGCTTGTTGCCAATTGTTACCTTAGAATTTCGATATAAAAAAATGACCTATATAACTTTTCATAGTTAGTTAAGTTAGTCTATAGAGGTTAAAGAGTAAAGACAGAGTTCAAAAGTTAACGCTAACATAAAAAAACTCATGATTTTGACGGATTTCAGTAGAATTTAAATTATTATTAGTCTATTACCCAAACTGCCAAATCTATTACTATTTTTTTATATTTCTATTACGGAGAAAAATCAAGAGTTGGCAACACTGGCTCAGCATTTTTAACCTCATTCTTGGTCACCACCATATATTTAATACACATATATTGCTAGTAGGGCCTCGGAACGCAGGAAAACATTACGGCGCCGACATAGTATCACTTGGAGTATAACGCGTCTCGTCCGCATGCGTGAGAATTCGAACTCCGCCTTTAGAAGCGAATTTTAAACTTGACCACTTCCCCATTGGCCGGACGACGCCGCCGCGCTTGCACACAGCTCACCATTATACATTGAAGAGTTGGTTGTCTGTCTCACTTCCTCGGTGAGTTTCCCACTTATAGCCGCTAGCAATATAGTAAGTATCATCATAATCATAATCATCATCATAATCATAATCATAATCATAACTCTATAATAAAGCAGAACAGTTCCCAAGGTCAAACATATCAACTCGTGGTCTATGATCAGTTAGAATTTTGGGCGTGGTCTTGATATTAGCAGCGTTGCCAGACCTGGTAAAATTCTACGAATCTGGTACATTCTGAAACCGTTTCTACAAAAACACATTTTTAAAACGCGCATGTATTCATTCTGGCAACCCTGCATATTCTGACCCGAGTGGTGCCGAGCTGCCGATGCCATCGGTAACGTAAGCGATCTTTGCCGTTTGTGTAAAATGTGTGGTTAAAGTAATAAAGTTTGGAATTTACATTTATTATTTTCACAAAAAATCTTACTTATGCCCACTCGGAAATTGTTCAAAGGTATACCTGTTCAAATTATGCTGACTTGCGAAACCATTTGTCAAGTGTACATAAAGTGAAAATTGAGTATAATGAATTCTTCAGGTAGGTCATTAAAATCATTTGATATAATATAGTCATTCATATGATACATGCTTTTCAGCATTTCACCAGTGGAAAGACCAAATTGAAGGACGCACTTTGTCATCGTATCTAAATTGCTGGCGGATGGCAGTAAGAAACAATTTACAACTGTCATCGCTCTGTAAATTTTGTGTGTGTTCTAGGCAAATTAAAACAAGGTGTAACTTTTGAGCACATATTAAATGATATTAGTGATGCTGGCTTGACGAAAGAGGAATCACAACAAATCGTACTTTTATAGAAGGAAGACTTGCACAATATCGCAAGATAGTCCAGTTACCTTAGTCGGACAACCGCAGCATCTGCCAAAAAAATCCAAGTGAGCTGAAATTTTGCATACACCTGTAACTTTTGAGCACATATTAAATGATATTAGGGATGCTGGCTTGACGAAAGAGGAATCACAACAAATCGTACTTTTATAGAAAAAAGACTTGCACAATATCGCAAGATAGTCCAGTTACCTTAGTCGGACAACCGCAGGATCTGGCAAAAAAATCCAAGTGAGCTGAAATTTTGCATACACCTTTATTTTGACATTTCAAATAACATCTCAAAAGTCCCCATCGGCATCGCGCTTGCGTTTTGAGTTATTCAAGGTAAAATGTCAAATATCTCGCTTTCTATGGGTCGTATGACTTTTTTAGTTATTACAAAAAATGAAGGCTAGGAAATTCTCTACAAAAAAGACTATATAGTTTTTTTACATACAACTAACCGTTCAGTAAATAACACAATATTAAGTTTTGCAGACGGGTTTTACTTCTTTTTACGATAAAGAAAGTATTGCATTCACCCCAAAAATTCTAAATTGAATTTTCAACAGATCTTCACGTTTTAGAGTCCCCTGAACCCAAAAAACGTGTTTTTGTTCATTGGTCTGTCTGTCTGTGTGTCTGTCTGTCTGCGAACAGTAAATAATCTCAAAAATGAAAAAAGGTATGGCGTTGAAACTTCATATATAAATTTTGTGTACTATCTAAATGCGACAGCTATCTTTTGAAGAAAATCGCATAACCGGAAGTATGATGTGTTTCAAAAACGGCTCCAACGGTTTTTTCAAACTTTACATTTTTATTACATTTTTAATGTGGAGTGATTGAGATGAGTGATTTTCAAGTTGAATTTTAGAGGTATTCAACTGAAAAATCACTTATCTCACACCGGTTATGCGATTTTCTTCAGAAGCTTGCTGTCGCATTTAGATAGTACAAAAAACTTATATATGAAGTTTCAACGCCATACGTCTTTTCGTTTATGAGTTATTCTGTTCACAGACAGACCGACGGACGGACACACAGACCAATGAGCAAAAACATGTTTTTTTGGGGTCCGGGGGACTCTAAAACGTGAAGATCTGTTGAAAACCCAATTTCCGAATTTTTGGGGTGAATCCAATACTTTCTTTATCGTCAAAAGAAGTAAAACCCGTCTGCAAAACTTAATAGTGTGTTATTTACTGAACGGTTAGTTGTATGTAAAAAAACTATACATATAATCTTTTTTGTAGAGAATTTCCTAGCCTTCATTTTTTGTAATAACTAAAAAAGTCATACGACCCATAGAAAGCGAGATATTTGCAAAAAACTTATTTCTGTGACATGTGACTTTGAATAACTCAAAACGCAAGCGCAATATCGATGGGGACTTTTGAGATGTTATTTGAAATGTCAAAATAAAGGTGTATGCAAAATTTCAGCTCACTTGGATTTGTTTGGCAGATGCTGCGGTTGTCCGTCTAATGTAACTGGACTATCTTGCGATATTGTGCAAGTCAAAGTGTAAAAATTGCTGTTGATTTTGTTAATTCTGTTATTGCTATTGTCGCTATTTGTGTGTGTGTTGTTAATTCTGTTTTGAAATGTGCCATACCACAATGTTGAGTACGCCTCCGGTTTATTGTGTCGTTTAGCTTAAATAAGGTTAACAATTTAATGGCAATATGATAGATGTCAAAAATGTTACCAATACAAAACTTGGAAATTACTAGATTCTAACATTAGTTCTGCCATCTATGACCACTGGTTTGGATTCAAGTTGTAGTGACATCGCCATGGATATGCCATCTACGAGTGCTGGTCCAAGTTCAGACGACATCCCCATGGACATGCGAGCTATAGGTGTTGGTTCAATTTCCAGTGACATCGTAATAGGCACATATGATGAAGAGGTTTGTATTTTTGTGAATTATATGTTACAATGTTATGTACCTATTTTAATTATGGATTGCAGCTATGGTGTCACTGTAGGAAACCAGACGACGGCGAACAAATGGTAAAATATTATGACAGAAAATGTAGAATAAAATGGTACCATTCAGCATGCCTACAATTAAAAAAATTCCTAAAAGAAAGTGGTTATGTGAACTCTGTAAATATACTGCTCCACAAATGAACTGGACCATTTGCATATATTGGTGCAATTTTTAAAAATATTTTCCAAAAGGGCAGTCATGAAATTTTTGGTAACTTTTCATGATTGTGTCACTATAAAAGCATTTCTTTTCATAAATCTGTTTAAAGAAAAGTAAGTCCATTAATAAAATATTATCATTTTAAAATTTTGAATTTTGCCCAAATATTGATAGCACATTGGATACAAAGTATACCGAATTGTTGCCGAAGATTTTTAAACGTTCTGGAGAGACTCAAAGAACTATTAATTAACCTTTTTTTGTGATTCCTCTTATTTTTGTGAAATATAGTTTTTTATAGTTTCATAATTTTTTAATTTTATTAATATGATTTTGTTAATTCTTCAGATGATATTTGAGAATAGTGAAATTAAATATGCTTAATATGAGTATACTATAAAACAAAAGCTTTTATATACAGTGTGTCCCCGGATAGGTGAAACGACTCTTGTGAAAGGTAAAAAATTTTCGATTTAAATTTTAATTTTTTGGGGTTTAACCCTGCTTGGTTAAAGGCGAATTTCCAACATAATTTCAGTTCTGAAAAGTCAAGTATGCCTTGGACATTTTAAAAAACCTATTTTTCTGTGAGGTAAAGTACCTTTTATGTGGCAAATACGACAAAAATTTATTAAAAAAAGTTGTTTAGAATCAACACATAAGCCCCTATACCAAATTTCAAAATCCTCAGCCAAATTTGATCTCTCAATTTCTTTTTATGTTTAGGTCCCAAATCAAAGAATTTTAGATTTACCAAAGATTTTTATTGGAAAAACAAATACTTTTAACAACGCTTTTTATTTCATAATAAAAAAACTTTGTTAAAAATAAAATTCTTTGATTTGGAAAATAAACTTGAAAGAAAATGTGAGAAATCAAAGTTGACCGCGGATTTTGAAATTTGGTATAGGGGCCTAGATGTTGATTCTAAACAACTTTTCTTTATAACTTTTTGTCGTATTTGCCACATAAAGGGTACTTTACCTTACAGAAAAATAGATTTTTTGAAAATTTCCAAGGCATACTTGATTTTTCAAAACTGAAATGATGTTAGAAATTCGCCTTTAACCAAGCAGGGCTGAACCCCAAAAAATGAAAATTTAAATCGAGAATTTTTTACCTTTCACAAGAGTCGTTTCACCTATTCGGGAACACACTGTATATATATATATATATATATATATATATTGTGACGTAATGCCTTGCAGGCCAAGCTCCTTCATGGGGTGTTAGTGCCTCACCATTATTATTAATGTAATAAATACATTTTTTATGGGTGGTCCAGTACATTTGTGGAACAGTATATAAATAGAATTATTTTGTTATTCTGTGTTGATAGAATTTGTAAATATGTTGATTGTTTATTTAGCATAAATGGCTTCGAAATATTCTTTATACTTTATCCATTGCAATTCTTTTTCATACTTAATCTAGACATTAGTTATTCTGTTATTTTGTACTGTTATGTAAATATTTTGATTGTTTATGTACCTTAAATTCATTAAAATTTTGTTATAAATTATGGAATAATAAGATTAACGATAGCAAGCTGCTTTCGCTATTAACTTTAAGAGTACCCGCTAGGCCTGTTCGTTTTTCACAGTTATTCTTTGTACCTTCTTTTTATACCAGAATTCCGATTACTGATATATTAAAGCTTGTGAATCAAATTTACATACTGCTCAACATTGATTTGTCAGCTCCATACAGTATGTTTGCATCTGTTGTAAAAAAGTATTATAACTAAAATGAAACAAAATAAACTATTGATGTAACAAATTTTTAAGACTTAAATTTACCAATCAGTACGGGAAGTCATAGTAGCAAGTTACGGCGTCGATCCATCTTCTGCAACCATGATTAAAGTTTATTTTAGTTAGGATGATTATTTTAATTTTAATTGACATGCTATAACGCATGCATACCTGCATATAGCAGAATATATCTACACTGCATCTCTTGTAATAACGGTAACACCTGTTAGAGATGTCACAATAAATAAATATTAAATAGCTTCAAAATATCCGTTATGCTTTATGCATTAATAGTTATTTAACCAAGTGTGGTAATGAAGGCGATTAATAATCGAAACTGTTTAAAGCACGAACGAGCGATAGCGAGTGAGTGCCTTTAATAGTTGAGAGTATTAATTGCCCATTAACAAACGAGTTGATTCCAAATTTTTTCGTTGACCGCAAAATCATTTTTGTGGCGAAAAATTTGATTAATAGAACTAACCTCCATGCAAAATATCAAAACGTCAAAATCACAAACACAGTTAATTAATGAAAAAGAGTGGATTAATCAAAAACAGTGTATTAATGACTTCTATTAATCCATCCCTTTTTAGGAAAAATAATTCATTAATATTGAAATTAAGAAGCGGTCAACGGAAAAATTATTTTTCATACTTAATTTAGACATTAATTATTCTTTTATGTTGTGTAGACAGCATGTGTAATTTTATTGATTGTTAATGTAACTTACATAGTTTCGAAATATCCTTATGTTTCTTATCGTATAGGTACTATTTAATAATTTTTGCTATGTGATATTGTAATTTTGCTTTTTATTAATTGGCCACATGCAGAAAAAGATAATCAAATAATTTTGCATTATATAATAAATGGTAGTGGATAGTATTAACGTTAGATCCTTAATTAACTAATTTTAATAATTTTGTAGATATGATTATTAAAGTAAAAATAATTAGATTAACTTTGTTAATACAATTTATTTCATAATTATACAATTATAGGAGAGCATAAATTTACGATTACACAAGAAACTGTTAATATCTGATCTACCACAGCAACATCGTCAGTTTTCTTTTTTGCCAGGAACATAGGCATCGTTTCGTGAAGAGCTGTATTTTTTTGACAAAGGACACCAATAACGCGTTTGACGTGTATTCTGAAAAATAGATATAATTAAGATAATTATTGTAACAATATACTTGCACTACCTCACGCTTGCTATATTCCTGGTTGATTCTATATCCCTTGGATCGAGCTGCCGTATCCCTTTTAGAAAAGCAGGCGTAATCACTGTGGCCATATGTAGTCCTACGGAGTCTTTTATTAAAAAGCCACGATCTGCCAATACAAAATCTTCTGGCAAGAGATTGTTTAAAATCCCACAAATGTTAGACCTTTATCGCTTATTCTGCCACCATATCCATGTGATACAAATGATATTGATCCAGGAGGAGTGATGCCTATTAGTACCTTTACCGTATTATGTTGTTTGTACGTAGATCATGTAGTACATTGTACTTCAAGGCTACTTGATTTTTTCACTCTCATCTCAAAACAATCGATTATTACTGAAATCTTGTTGCCAAATGCTACCTTGAAGCATTCTGGCATTGATTTAATCAGCTGATCTCGTTCAGGCCAAATAATAACATTGTTCATCCGAAGATACATAATATTCAATGTGGTATAAAATACTCTGGAAATTGTTTGTACGCTGACGTGAAACATGTATGCCAATAAACTAAAATCTAAATGTAATCTAAATTTTATCACCGTTATCAAAAACATGGCTCTAAGCATGTTTTACGTACTGAATTAGGAATAAATATATATAATTAAATGTGAACTGTATATATTGTATGTATTTGGTGTAGCATTTGCCATAGTAGACGTGTGTAAAAGAATTTTTTTTTGTAATGTCACGTCATTCTTCCATGCTCACGTAAAACTTTCACATTCACTGGAAAACTCTCACTTTTCTTAACTTGTAGAACAATTCTTTCCGCAATTTTTTTTTACTGCGTTCCAACAACGTCGTATTAATTAGGACGCCTTCCAGAGGCGAGCGTTTCCTTTCCAGAGACTTTCCATTTGAAAAAATATTTTTTGGAACTTTTCCTTACTGCCAATCTCTAGCGTGTTTATAAAACTCTCTTTAGTGCAACAAAAGTTATTAAAGTAGTCGTACATTTTAAATGCGGCATATGCCGCGGGTTTCAGCTAGTTAGATATATGGTCACCACCTCGTGTTGAGATTAGAGTTTTCATGTTATCATGGTACGTGGTCTAATGAGCAAACCGCTGGATTAATAGAACAGTATGAAAACCAGTCCATCCTATATGCGGTTTCCCATTCAAGATGCCACAATAAATAAGCAAGGCAACAAGTAGTGGAGGAGATTATAGAGGGTTTGCAAGATATTCTACCCAATATAACAGGTAATATATAGCATTACTGTTAGCAGTGAGTGAAATAAAGGCAAAAATTAATGCCTTGCGTGCACGTTGCAATTCTGAATGGGCAAAGATCCGATGCAAACCCCCCCTGGCGCCGGAGCTGAAATTTCAAAATAATTTTTTTGAAATTATATCTGCAAGACCACTTTGCTGCAAGGAAAAGTTTTTGTAACATGCAAACTAAGAAGGGCAGTGGCAGCAACTCTTGGTTAGAGGAAGACAAGGAGGTCAAAATTCAGGAACGCACAGCCTTGATGTACGTTATTTTAATGGTATATCATCGTTACATGTTAAATATTACATTGTCAAATTATTATTTTTAACTTATTTTTGTGGCCAAAGTACTTCAAAAGATGTATTGAAATAACGCTGAAATTCTTGGCGTACTTTTGCTGGCCGTTGTGCAGTTTTATTTTTTATTGACAAAAATTCATTGTACACAATTTCGGTGCCAGTTCGTTATGCGGTCTACCACTGAGTATCTGATTCGATATGCGGTCTACCATGTATAATGCTAATGTACAATGATATACAGGTCCACATATAGGCGAAGTATGTAGTTCAATAAATAAACCCAAAATTGTTTGTTAATTATACGTAGTTAATTATTCATTGTTTCACTATAACCCCGTCGTTAAGGAAAGCAATAAATTAATTGCCAATCGGATAATTAAGTACTTTCACTGCTCACTATTCGGCAATTTGGTTGTTTTTGAAATTGTTTATTAATTATGGTTAATTATTCATACTTAAGAATACTTAGAAACACAGACGATAAGTTTATTGCTTTTCTGAACGATGTTAGAGATGTATATGTATAAATACTTATAATTTAACCATTTTTACTGTATGTACATGTAGTTAATTAAACATAATAAATATTTTTGACGATAGATCGTTTATTGAACCACAAGACTTTACTTATGTTAGTCTGCATATTATGTACGATGTTAGAGATGTATATGTATAAATACTTATAATTAAACCATTTTTACTGTATGCACATGTAGTTAATTAAACATAATAAATATTTTGACGATAGATCGCTTATTGAACCACAAGACTTTACCTATGTTGGTCTACATAGTATGTAGACCGCATATTAAACCAGCTCCTTTATGGTAGATCGTATTATACTTGGTAGGCCTCATACCGAACTGGCACCACAATTTCTTAACAGTGTCTTCGTAATTAATTCTACTGTTACGAACGATAAATTTAATTGAAAAAAAATCGAAATTGATTACTTAATTGCTCAAAAGTATTTTCCACTACTCTGCGAGCATGACTTGTTCTGTAATTAAAAATTGTTGCTCGTTTGTTAATTCGGTATATTTATAGTCCATTTACTTGAAATCTCACATCTGCACTGTCAGTGTCAAAATTTAAAAAAAATTCTTGACTATACCTCAAAAATAATGTGTTTTTTATTAGACTGTACAGTAATTTAATTGTTAAAATCACGGCCTTCTGGATTAGCGTGCCTGCCAGCTCTTAGCGGCCTGTTCATTTGCAAGCTTTTCGAGTGATCCGCGTGGCGCTGTTACCCGGGGATTTGGAAGCGTTGGCTCGGCGTTTAAACTGCAAAAGGCTGAGCTGACGCGGCGCATTCAAAAAATACTTTCGATTTTATCTTTTCGCACGCATAGAATGCTTGATTTTTGCGCGCAAGCACAATTTACAAATTTTGACGTTTCTATGTACGCATTTTCGTTCATTGCAAATTTAGTTTGTTGCTTCCATGAAAATACATTTTGTATTTTTTTCGTACAAAAATGTAAAACTAACCTAATTTAACGTTTCAGTCACAGAACAATAATCTGGCAGAGAAAAGCTAAGTTTCAAACCGACTGGCGTGGTTCTCAACTTTAATCCCCGGATATGCCGAGTCACAACTTTTAAATGCTATTTGTCCCAAATGAACAAATCGCTGAGAGCCGGCAGGCACGCTGATCTAGAAGGCCGTGGTTAAAATGTGAAAAATAGCAGTGGTGCCAACATAATATCAGTTTGAGAGTGCAGATGTCAAGTAAATGGACTATATATGGTTTCATTATGCCACGGCTTGCTGAATTGTGTGACAAACGTCACTTTGACGTTTGACACACACTTCAGCACACCAACAACTTCCTCTGTTGCATAGTATTTTACATTTTCAGTATTGGCAACACCTATACTGGTTCCCATTTCACTGTGAAGGGGGCTATTTTCAACATCATCACTATTTACATGCATACCACTCTGGATATCAATGACTAAAGCCATTTTACAATCAGTGGGAGGACTAGCACCAACAACCTCCTCTGTTGCATAATATTTTACATTTTCAGTATTATGCCCTCTTTCAACAGAAATGCGTCGTCTGCCACAATTACATAAGGTACGCAAAGCACACCAAGGTTTATTAGATGGAAAATGAAACGTGTTGTTCTTGTTCAATATCACTGAAGACATGGCACTTCGTGCGAACCCTTCTCCATCACTTATTCTGCCATTAATGTCAATATCTACACACAGAAATTTGCTATTTGCATCATCTAGTGTAAGAAGTATGATGCTGTCAGTACCTTTCTAGTTTCTGTAAAAAAGTTGTGTCACATCTTGAGGGTCTAAAAACTATATGTTTTCCGTCTAATGCACCTAGGTAGTTAAAACTTGTAATTAAAATAAAAACAATGTATGTACGAATGCTATTGTCTCTTTGCAGGTAGATGATGATAATGGCAAATTTAATTCAACCCTAAGTGTACCTCCAGTCTAGCTACATCAGCGTCAAAAGGGCCAGTTCCGACAGGAATTCCTGATGGAAACCCAAAAAAGCTCAAAGCAAATTCTGATGCACAGAAAGATTTTTTAATGCAAGCCGAACCTGTTGTCAAAAAACGAGCCAGAAAACGATGAATGGGAGGAATTTGGAAATTCTGTAGCTTCGTCGTTGCGTAATTAAAAAAATTAAAAATTAAATGCAAGCATGACATCTAATAAATTATAAGGTATGAAGAAGGGTACAGTAATATTATTTTTCGTTGACCGCTTGTTAATGTCAATATTAATGAATTATTTTTCCTAAAAAAGGATGGATTAATAGACGTCATTAATACACTGTTTTTGATTAATACACTCTTTTTCATTAATTAACTGTTTTTTTAAAAAGAATGGATTAATAGATCTATTAATACACTGTTTTTGATTAATACACTCTTTTTCATTAATTAACTGTTTTTGTGATTTTGACGTTTTGATGATATTTTGCATGGAGGTTAGTTGTATTAATCAAATTTTTCGCCACAAAAAAGATTTTGGGGTCAACGAAAAAATGTTATAATCAACTCGTTTGTTAATGGGCGATTAATAATCTTAACTATTAAAGGCAATCACTCGCTATCGCTCGTTCGTGCTTTAAACAGTTTCGATTATTAATGGCCTTCATTAACACACTTGTTGGTTAAATAACTATTATAGTGGGAAAAATATAAGTTATATTAATATGTATTAAAATGGTATGATTATTATTATTATTATTATTATTATAATTATAATCAAAATCCCTGTTACCATTTGGTGTAGGGTGTTAACAATATTTGCTTAACTTTTCTAAATAAATTGAGTTCTTATCTTACACTACTTGAGTTTTACTGTACACTATACACACATTTTCGCCACTCTTTTCTAACTTGAGCTATCCCCTTTGCTTCCTGCCATGTTTTGCCCCTTGCCTCCAGTATCTTCCCTATCATCTTGTCCCACGTCTCCTGTGGCCTTCCTCTGCTTCGTCTCCCTGTGGTCTTAGCTTCCCATATTTGTTTTACCATCCTGCTTTCTTCCATTCTCTGGATGTGTCCCCACCAGCTGAGTTGTCAGTTTTCTATGAATACTGTCACTGGGGTTATTTCGAGCTCGTCTCTAATTTGTGTACTTTTTACCCTATCTCTGAGTGTTCCACCTTTGACTCTCCTCAAGAATTTCATTTCTACTGCTTCCACTTTTCTCATCCTTTTCGAAATTACCCAGGATTTGGATCCGTATGTCAATATTGGCCCGAATACCGTTTTAAATACGCTCAGTTTTGTCTTGTGATACTTTCCTCTTCCTTATAAATGTTGATCGTTTGAAATAGTTTGTTTGTTTTCTCTATTCTTTCGGTTATTTCTACTTCTTGTTTGCCTTCTTCGTCTATTGCCACTCCCAGATAGCTGTATTTTTGTGTTTATTCTATGTGTCTGCCATTTATGTTTATTTCTGTGTCGTGTCCTTTGTTTACCACCAGTATTTTTGTTTTCTCCGTGTTTAATTCCATCTTGTTTTCTAGCAGTATCTTATTTCATAAGATTAGGTTTCTCTGTAGGTTTTCTTCACTTTCTGTTATAATTAACACGTCGTCTGCAAACGCACACTCTGATATAGCACCACTATCAGGTGCCTGTTACTATTATATATTTTGGTATAAAAATAATGTAAGTTAAATTTTATGGCAAATGCCAAGTACACACACAAGTCTCGGTTTATATTTTTATACTGTGCTCAAACTTTGCCTGTCAGTAAATTAAAGCTGGTTAAAATGAACCGTAATAATTAACTGCACAAATAAAATGGTTGAATGTCCCTCTTTCTGTTTTATTTAACTGCAATACCAATTACGCTAGCTCTCGGCAAACACAAAACTTCTTATCTCATGGGTTGGGTTTATAAATGTAGTATATTCTCAAATTTTAGATTATTTGTCTCAACGTAGCTCGTTTGCTCGTTCTTAGTAGATACAATTTACAATTTTGTAAATTGACAGATGAACACAAAATGGTCTGTGCGTACAGCGTGTCTTTGCACGTTTAAAATCGCGAAATAAAGTGAGAACGCGTCAGGTAAATAATTCAAATATTCCCACTTGGCAACTATTAAAACATCGCCTTCATTGTTCGGATGACGTCGAACTCGCCTTGATTGTTATTCTCAGGATGACGTAGAACTCACGCCAACTTTTTTTTGTTTATGAAGCTCGATTCTGGCCGATTTCGCCAAAACCTGGTGACGCCGTTCGATTTTCGAAAACCACGAATTGGACTTGAAAAAGCACTAGGCCTCTTCAGCAAGGTTTAATCTTGGATTTAAGTCGTTTTCCCGAACGCCGACACTCAATTTTTAGATCCATTTTACCTCGTTAAGTTCGCTTCGTTGCTGTTCACAGATCACGTTCCCGGTTTTCCCTGTTGAAGCCGCTCCCCTGGGTGCAGGTGTTGACGGCGACATTCTTGCAGTCCTGGAAGATGTACCCGATCGGTAACCTCTGGGTACTGATGCTAATTTTCGTCGTAGTCGAAGATCGTAATTTTCAGTTGGACGGCTTCCGATATCCTCGGAGATGAGATTTGCAAAATGCAAATTTTTCGTTGCGGAAACTGCTGTAAACGTTAGCTCAGGTACACTACTACTTGGCAATAATGTGGACCACTTTTTATATTATAAAATACTCATTTATTATTATAAAACGTTAATTAAATGTGGACCACAAATTCAACAACCTTTCAATTAATTTTTATTCAATTGTTTTCCTTCTGTTAATGACAAAAAAGTATCATGTTGCTATGATACGGTGTTATTCTATTATTAATTGGAAATTAGGTTTGATAATATTACTCACAAATAGAATAAATTTTGATTACATAAATTACAATCTAACATTTTCTTAATCTAAAATATTGTCTTTTTGCTTATAACTAATATTGTTCCATAGCGTTGCACTCACAAACATTTTTTTAATTTCACTGCTTTGCTTTTGCACTATTTTTTTAATTAACTCACTGATATTTGAGTTCCGCACTTTCCATGTTGCTTGCTTCTTTTCTGTTGCCTACATTCAGGATTGCTCTTTACAATTCTCTAGATTTTCCTTCATCTTGCTCTACCCTTCAGCTTGCTCACAATTTTCACTGTCCTTTGTTTTTATTGATAACTATGCTTCTTTTTATGCACGAAACAAGCTTTTTGTGTCAATTACTTTCGTTTGGTCTGGCTTTACATGTGCACAAACCTATCATTTTATTTATATTACTTTATTCACAAGCCAAATTCAAACTCTCTGAAATATGCTTTGCCTTTGCGTGCCTTTATCCGACTAATTACTGTTTATCGCATCTCATAATCAATGCATTTGATATTTTTATTTTTGTTTAAAATTGCAATTAAATAAAATATCCTAACTCTGTGCTTTATTGACTTGGTTGAATATTCTGTACTGCAAACGGAGCCAAGTTGTGGGCTTAATACCATTTCAATATATATTGGTTGCAAGTTTCGATATCCTATATGCATTCTCTTGAATTCGAGTTGATATTTCCTTATTATTTCATCCATAATGAGGTTAAATAGCATTGGACTCATCACCCCTCCCTGTCTCAGACCTTTCTTCGTCATGAATTCCTTGGAGCTGTTGTTGTTGCTTATGACGTTATTTCTAGTGTTGTTATACAAGCTTTTAATCACTCTTCTGAGCTTTGGATTTGCCCCCCTCTTCTTTAAGCTTTCCTATACTTTTCTTCTTGGCACTTTATCAAACGCCTTTTTTAGATCCAGAAATGCCAGGAATGTTTTCTTGTTGTATTGTAGTCTTTTGGCTATTATATCTTTGATGGTAAATATGTCGTCTTGTGTACCTCTTCCTGTGCGGAAACCACTCTTCGTCTCATCAGTGTCTGTTCTGTTATGCTTCTCAGTTTTATATCTATTATCGGGTCGTATACTTTGAGTGGGATACTTAATAGTGTTATGCCCCTGTAGTTATCGCACTGTTTGCTGTCACCTTTGTTGTGTATGGGTACTATTTCTCCTATTTCCCAGTCTTGCGGTATTTTTTCCTCATTCCATGCTTTGTTGTATATTTCCAACAGCCATTTCTTTCCTTCTTCACCCATTTCCTTGGTCATTTCCGGTGTGACCTTGTCGCAGCCTGGGTCTTTCCCGTTCTTCATCTTTTTTATGGCCTCTTCCATCTCTTCTCTAGTAATCTTTTCTTTGTCTTTTTGCTGCTCATCTCTGTTGTTTTGTATTTGTACTGTCTTCTTCCGGACCTGCTTCCAGCAATTCTTCAAAGTACTCCTTCCATCTGTCCATGGTTTTCGAATTGGTTTTTGTTATCTCCCCTTGTTTATTTTTTTCTCTTGTTACTCTCTTTTATTGTCTTTTCCTTAGTGTTTTTAGTACTTTGTAGAAAAGTTTTTGGTTTTGTCTGCTATTTTCCTCCATCTTTCCTTCCGTTACCATATTCTTCACTTTTATTCTTTATTCCTTATATCTGCTATATTAGTTTTCCGTTCTTTTCGCCAAGTATTCTCTCCTGTTTTTTCTTTAGTTGTATTTGTTTTTATTTCTTAGCTCCACCAACTCGGTCTTTTGTGTTGTTTGTTTCTTTGTTTAGTAGCTCCACATGTTTTTCTAGCTGTCTGTATAATTATTCCTTTAAGGTTCTGCCATGTTTGTCGTTTCGTCTAATATTAATCTATCCACCATTTGGGCGTACTGACTTGCCACTTCTTTTTCTCTCCGTTTGTATGTTCTTAATATTTCTTGGTTTTCGTCTCATTCTTCTTGATCTTTCATGTTGTCAGTCCTCAGTCTTTTGACTGTTGCCTATACTAAGAAATGGTCGCTGTATATTTCTGCCCCTATTTTAACTCTCACATCTTTAATGAGCTTCATGTTTTGCTTCCTTACTAGCACGTAGTCTATTATAGATTTTTCTCCCGTCGTTGGCGTTTATCTGGTGTATTTGTGGATATCATTGTGTTCGTAGAACGTCTTTAACACTATTAGGTTGTATATTGTGCAGAAGTCTATTAATCTTTCCCCGTTATTATTTCTTTTGTTTTCTTCGTGCTTGCCTATTACTTTCTCGGCCTCGTTTCTCCTTTGTCCTATTCTTCCATTGAAATCTGCTGCTATATATAGTTCTCCTTTGCTGCTGTTTGTTGCCCTTTCTAAATCTTCCCAGAATTTATTCTTTGCTGCTTTTGTGTCATCCTCATTGGGTTCGTACACCCGTATTATCGTTATTTTTTCTTCTTTGCCAAGCGTAATATCTATTGTTAATATTCTTTCCGACTAGCCCTTCCAGTTATCGACTTTGTTTACTAATTCTTTCTTGAGCATGCAGCCTAATCCTGCTGCTGCCCTTTCGTTTTCTGGTACTCCGCTGTAAACTATCACATTTCCGTCCTGCAGGTCTATTTCTCCTTTCCCTGTTTTCTGGGTCTCTGGTAAGAGTAGTATGCCTAGTTTCGCCCGTTTGAGTTCACAGTTTATCTCTTGTTCCTTGGCTCTTAGACTTCCCGTATTCCATGTCCCCATTTTCCATATTTTGTTGTTCCGACATTTGTTTTTGTCTCTTTCCCCTTGCTTGTAATGTTTTAAATCCTGTCCATGTTCATTGCCAATTCTGCCATCATCGTCTCTCAACATATCTTTTCTTAGTAGCTTTTTCGCGTTGTATGTGTTATTTTCCTTATCTGTTCTTCAAAACTGGATCATCCTCTTTTTTACATCACTTGTTTTGTATGCTACGCCATTGACTATCAGTGTGTTGTATTTTATGAAGGCCTTGTGTCCCTTCCTACCCGCTTCCTTCATGTATGTTATCAGTGTTTTCCTGTCCTCTTGTACTTTCTTGCTGAAATTTTCGTCTATCCATATGTCTGTTCCTTTGAGTTTCCTAGCGTTTTGTAGCATTGCATACTTCGTAGCCTCTTTATTTAGCTTCACGAATATTGGTCTTATCTTGCCGTTTGTGAATCTCCCCATTCTTCTTATTTGGTCGATGTCTTTCGTATCTATGTTCGCGCTAATTTTATGCAATATTGTAGCTATTTTTTCCTTCGCCTCGTCATCATTATCTTTTTCCTCGTCTATTACTCCTTTGATTATGGCATTATTCTTTCTAATCTCTCTTTCTGCTACTATTTTCCTTAATGAATCATTTTCGCCTTTTATTCGTTTCACCTCTAACACTATCATATCTAGTTTCTCGTTCATATTTTTCATGTTCTCGTCTATTCGTTTGAACATTTCCTCCACTTTGTCGCTCATTTTTACTTGTGCTTTTGATGTCCTCCGTTAGTGCCTCAAGTTCGTATGGTATCCGCCTCTGTGTTTTTGTGCACTTATACCACCCACCAGGCAGCTCTACGTACGATGTGTTGCCTATCGAGTTTGGCCGTGCAGACCACATTTGGAGGTCACTCTCGTTTATCTTTTATTTATAAGTTATTGTTTAAATCCATTAATAACTAGCCTAACCTGGCTATTCCGATCTTGCTTCTTTAGTACATCCCTTCCCTTGGTATCTTCTTGCTGTTGTTCTCGCTTTTGATGGTTTACATTCACTCGAAAGGACCCGATTTGGATCTATTTTCGGAGCAACTTATTACCACATATGCTACGTAAACAACATACTACACCCGCAATTCTAGTTGCATTGCTAACTTACGAATGTTAATGAAAGATTCAAATAGGCCAGAATTGGCATTGTATTTATTGCAGCAGTAAGGGTCACTAGTAAACATTGATAATTACATAAAACACGATTAGCAATAACTGTAATTAATTAATAGAGGATAGTGATTGTGTTAAACGATATCGTCAGGGTTGCGATCAGCTTGTATTCAAGTTTTGTGCTGGATATGGCTGATGTAGCTAATTTTATTGACTGACCGATTAATTGAATAACGTAGGGACACTATAATGAATTCGCTTTAGTGCAAAGGTGTTTCTCAGCTTTACAGAGGGTTAATGCAGCGTTTGCATTCATATTGAAGTGCCAACAATTGATAACACAGCTAAAGAGATTTCATAGCAGTGCAAGAAGGCACAGATTATGCAAATAGGTACCATATAAAAAGCAACCTGAGAATTACTGAACATTATAAGAATGTACTAGTGGCTTGTTAATCAGTGTTTATTAACAAATAGTCAACTCAAGTGAAAAGTGCGACCAATTGTGAGGTTATAGTTTCCTGAATGACATTTACATAAAGACAATTAAAATTAAGATTAAAGTATGCACACTTAGAGATGAACAATTGTAAGTCATATTGCTATGGTGGCCTAGAGAGTCGCTTGTTATTGGTTGTTGGGAGTGCCAAGCCGAAATCTGTGTGTTGGTTGGCTTCCCGATTTTGATATTAATTTGTTGATAAAAGTAAATATTTTGTGGCAGTGTTCTGGAGCACAGTTCCAGAGTAAATTAGACCTGGAGCGTGGTCTGTGCAAGCGGCCTTAGGAACCGAGATGTTACAAGATTTGGAGCCGTGGGAAAACAGAAAGTAAGGTGCAGCAGCAGGAGGAGGTCTTATTCGTGGTCTAGAACAAGGTAGCATCAGCAGGAAGCTTTCCATGAAGCAGATACGAACTTGGCGTCCTTTCCAACCGTAGCCTGTGCGAGTTCACCTTCGGAGCTGAGATTCTACAAGATTTGGAGCTGTTGTAGCGGAAGGCAAGGTGCAGCACATAGAGGAGGCTTTATTCAGGGCTCAGAGCCAGGAAACAGCAGCAGGAAGCTTTCCAGGAAACAAATACGAGCTTGGCGTCCTTTGCAGAAGCCGGAAACGATATCGACGTTCCTAGGAGAAAAACAAATGCGAGTGGCGTCTTTTTGCACTTGTAGAACAAATTCCAGGTTAGCCAAACTACTTGACAATTATGAAAGCATTGTTATAATTTACCTGAGGTAAACTAATTGATTGTTGGTTCATGTGTTGTAAAAATACTCTGGATTTTCTGTGTGCTGCGAACAGCTATGTTTGGGGTTAAATATTTTGTGGTTATCTGCCACTCGTCAGAATTGAGCATTTGTCATACAATGGTAAAATTTCAACAGCGTAAAATTCCAACTCTGTAGATTGAGTTTCAATAGCTAGCCGGCACAAGTTTTTAATAAGTTGCATTTAGATAAAATATAGAAAGGGCAACATACTTTTATTACAGTAAAGATTATTTAAAGGATTATATTTTTAATTAGCCAGAGGGAGAGGCAATTTATTATAAAATTCAGACTGCTATGTGCTGAATTTTATTTATTTAAAATTAAATATAATAAACAAATAATTTAGTAAAAAGTAGATATCTAGGGTTTTTTTATCTGGCGCATTGGGGGCAATTATCTCAACTGTGGTTATCATATACCGGGTGACTATAAATGATTGAGATTTTTTTTCTTTGGTTGGCACTGTTTATGTTGGTGACTCTGAGAGTCTATGTCAAATTCGAGGTTAGCAGGTTAGGTTTTGCGTCAGCTTTGACACAGAATGACGCAAAATCCATATATGTAATACTTACTATATTGCTAGCGGCTATGAGTGGGAAACTCACGAAGGAAGTGAGACCGACAACCAACTCTTCAATGTATGTGGTGAGCTGTGCGCAAGTGCGGCGGCGTCGTCCGCCCAATAGGGAAGTGGTCAAGTTTAAAATTCGCTTCTAAAGGCGAAGTTTGAATTCTCACGCATGCGCAATAGACGCGTTATACTCTAAGCGAGACTATGTCGGCTCCGTAATGTTGTGGGGCTTTCCGAGGCCCTACTAGCAATATATGTATAATACATATATGGCAAAACCTAACCTGCGAACATTGAATTTGACATAGACTTACAATGCTACCAACATAAACAGTGCCAACCTAAGAAAAAAATCTCAATCATTTATAGTCACCCGGTATTTAATACTACTATATTGCTAGTAGGGTCTCGGAACGCGCATGCCTGAGGATTCGAACTCCGTCTTTAGAAGCAAATTTTAAACTTGACCACTTCCTCACTGCGCGGACGACGCTTGCGTACAGCTCACCAAGTGCGTAGAAGAGTTGGTTGTTTGTCTCACTTACGTTATGATCTATCCACTTATAGGCGCTAGCAATCAGTGATGCCAGGCATACCGTCTTAGCGGTATATCTACCGCTTCTGCTTCTCAAATACCGTCCTACCGTTATGTATTAAATATCTACCATGTTTTCTAAAATCGTAAACCAAGTATGGTACAATCGTATCTACACTATAATTAATGTTATGGACTGCAAACTTTGCAAATTCTTTTCAAACTTATTAATATGGCCATATAATTTTTTTTATTGTTTTAGATTAATCTGCCTACGAATCCTAAGCATTGCACTTTTCTATTATTCCTTCACGGCATCGCGATTTCCCCAAATTGTGCACAACGTGCATGTGTGCTTTTGTGGTGTTCGTGAGTTGCTATCTTTTAAATGAAATACGTTGAAATTTATATATATTGTTATGATATCATAAGAGTGGATATAGTTTGATGATCAATACGATAAAAGAATTTGGTAAAGCATTGTAGTCAGTATTTGCAAAAGTTTAGAATAGAAAAGGTTATTTGAATTAATTTTTAAATAGAGATTAAATTTTAAGAAATGAGACTGGAAAGAATAAATTTCATATAGTTTAATTGATAAAGTAAGATGTTAAAAGATAGAAGTTATTTACTACTGATACCAGATACGACAGACCAAATTAAAATATTATAAGATAACAGAGTATGTAGGTTTCAAATGTATATTTTAAAATAGTAAGCATCAATAATTAAAATACGGTAGTTAAGAGAGTTGTTTTAGATTATTGAGAATAACAAATTTGAGAAAAAAATGTAACATAATATTTTGGCGAGTAATAAAATTTTGAAAACTTTACTGTTTTATATAAAAATAATGGTCCTGGCATAATAAAAACAGTAAAGAAATCTACGAGGTCTAAGTAAGGTGAAACATTATTATAATAGTGTACGAGTAGCAAGATATCTCAATGAATGAAGAGCTTTGATATATGATAATTTGAATTGGATGAAGAGCATTTACTAATAAACGAAAATATAAGATTTGGGTTGAGCTGCTTTATTGGGGCTGATGCAGTTTTGGGGAAGGGAGTGAAAGGGGTTCGACTGGTGCGGAGTGCTGCGGGTGTAGGAGCCGTTGATGGAGGACTGATGTGTCTGCTCGGGGAGCGTTCTGGGTGATTGGATGTGTTTGGGTGTTTCATTTGCATGCAGAGGACGGATCGTCGTGAGAGTTAAACCTGCAAGGAAGTAATATTAAATTTGGAGTACATCAAGGATAGTTTACTGGCAGAAGAGGGTTGTGAAGGATTGATCTGTAAGTCGACAGACGCAGTTTTGGTTAAACGGAGGTTGGATTGTTCGACTACTTTGAGATTTTCTGGAAGATTTGACGGCTGTAATTGGTTGGACAGTTACTTGCGGTTGAACGTGTTCGTGGGGTGACTGATTGTACAAAGGAGTCCGTGGTACTGGATGTGCAATTAGTAGCTTTAATAAGGTTGGTTAGTAGTTTAGCCTAGAATAAAACTGACGTATATGAACAATATTTATTACTTGCAATAATTAAAAGAGTTAGTACTTACTATAAAAGATAGAGAATGTCATATGTCATAATAATATTGAGAACAGTGTAAGTTGGTCGTATCTGATTACAAGTGGAGGAATAGATTTGAATTCATTCAAGATAAGTGACATTTAAGGTCATTTGACCATTGAGATTTATTCTAAATACGACAAGTCAAATATAAGACAACTAGATATATGAACCTAACCCTGATTGCGTTTTCATGGCAATAGTATTTTTCAAGCAGAAATCATTTGAAATTATTAGATAAATACGAAATTAATACTCACAGCTAGCAGAGCAGGGCAATCGCATTTACTACAATGAATGATATTTAACAATAATCATATTACTATACTATACATACTTTAACATATGTAATTGACACTGCTGAGGTGGTACATTCATAACATAATTATGTCTCAGCAAAGTGTGGTATACTAGCATACCATATCAAATACTTATGGTGCCGAAACGTGAAGCCATTGCAATATACAGTCTGTTCAACAAAGAAGGCCGCGCCTTCTAGCTACTTTATTATTTATTTTAGACCCAATAAACCTAATATCAAATCAAATGACACATAAAAACCTACATTTTAACACAATTAACAAATTTTTATCTTCAATTGTTTCAGAGTGGTGACGTCACATGCAATTTTTTTAAATGACACTGTATATATTTTTTTCTATTTTCTGGTAGAGGTTTTTTTTCTCTTTTCAACAATATAAATATTTCATGCAATTGCATAAAAAAAATTTCGTGAAAAATTACAAAAACTTTTTCACAGTGGGAGGCCATGATACAAAACTGTAAACAAAAGTGTAACTCAGAAAAACAAATCAAATAGTAGCCAAACGCTTTAACTATCAGATTTCAGAATAATCTAAAGTGTTTATTGTTTTGTTTTTCTGAGTTACACTTTTGTTTATAGTTTTGTAACGTGGCCTTCCACCGATAAAAAATTTTTTTAATTTTTCTCGAAAATGTTCTTATGTAAGAGCATAAAATATTTATATTGTTGAAAAGAGAAAAAAAACCTCTACCAGAAAATGTAAAAAAATATATACAGTGTCATTTAAAAAAATTGCATGTGACGTCACCACTCTGAAACAATTGAAGATAAACATTTTTTTATAGTGTTAAAATGTAGGTTTTTATGTGCCATTTGATTTGATATAAGGTTTATTGGGTCTAAAATAAATAATAAAGTAGCTAGAGGGCGGGGTATTTGTATTGTTTAAGGCTTTCGCGGTTACTCGAATTATTCTCCTTAGCATAGAATTTCGGCTTAGACCGCGTAGTATTTGTATATGAACACCCAGCATTTTCTGGCTTAATGTGCCTTGCACCTTGTGAAGTCGAGCAAAAACCTGCGCGATGGCCATGCTCTCTGGTGGCTCGTGTTGTTTGAGTATCTTGAGAACGAGGATACTTAGGCAGATTTGGCCGTTTTGCTGTTTGTGCATCCATATTCACTAACGTTTCGCAAGACCTTGCAGCTTGCATCATCAGAGTGAAAGTCGCACTAAGAACCGAAGGTCGGTGTGGAGCTATTTATAGTCCTCTGTGCCAGGCGCGCGGAGTGGCGTAACGCTGGTCGGTCATCCGAGTGCAACGTAATCCGTGGGGCGTGGCCGTATGACGCAGAGTGGTTGTAATGCTTTAGATCGTGTATCACAGGGGTCCACGTTTTACTAAGCTTAAAGCCATCTTCCCTGTTGATATTATTTGGATGTTTTTCTATTTCTATGGCTTCACGTATCACTCGCGGGAAGTAATGAGAGTAGTGTACCTAGAGGGGTTCTGCCTCACTTTGCATGTATTCCGAACGAACTTGGGCGAGGTCGCGGGTCTAGCCGGGGTCAAGGTCATTGGCCTAGCCGGGACCAAGGTCATTGGCCTCACCTAGGTCACGTGCCACTTCCGGGAATTTTTGGGCTAAATGTCAAATTTTTAAGGATTCCCACGATGAATTTTTGGGTTAAAAGTGTCATTTTTGAAATTTTACAAGATTTCTACGTTTATCAAAATGTTCCCAGGCTCAACAGGATGTGAGTCATCGTCTGGCAATCCAAAACTAGTTGAGACTTGTAGATGCAGGATGTTATTGAACAATGGCGTCCATTGTTTGAGAAATCTGCACGAAATTGGACAATGAAGGTATTGTTGTCTGGAGATTAAAATGTGCAAAGCTGGTAAATAGAACAATGACATCCATTGTTTTAAAATCAGCACGACATTGGACAATAAAGCCATTGTTGTCTGGAGATTAAAATGTGCAAAGCTGGTAAATAGAACAATGACATCCATTGTTTTAAAATCAGAACGATAATTGGACAATGAAGCCATTGTTGTCTGGAGGAATTTTTTGCTGACCGCCATTATTAGATAAACAGGATGTGAAGCTTCAGACATGCCCAGACATGTTTGAGAAATGTGCAAAGCTGTTAAAAATTGAACAAAGGAACCCATTGTTTGAGGAAAAATCTGCACGACTGCTAAATTGAATGCTGCCTTTGTCTGAATTTTTTTGCTGACGCTGGCCTCCATTATCAGCTGCGACGATGAATAAATAGATCGGCTCGGCAGTTTTGAAAAAAAAATCGCAAGAAAATATGAAAATCCAAACCATTTTAAATATCTTGTTAGGTTTTCGTTTTATTGAATAGGTCGATTGGAAGCATCTTTTAGTAGATAGGTAATGTGTTCGATCCCGCTGGAGGACTGTTTAAGCGGTAGACAGTATTTAACAAAGTGTTGCGGTCTTAGAGACATTGTTTGTAAGCAAAGTAAATATTACGTGTTTTTTTTTCCAGTACTTTATTAAATACACAGTCTCGAAAATTAAGCCGATAGTTATATATTTCGGTTGGATTTATGTTCAGCACCCCCTCGCTTTAGAAATAAGCAAGTTCCTAAAGAAATATTATGATGCTGTAGAGATTTACACGTTACAGTTCGGTGTGTATAAAAATTACGTATTTATTAAATATTACTGTTAACAAAGCTGTTAAACGTATGATACAGGCAGTTATTAATTAGAGTGGTGGTTTAATTTTATCATTAGAATTTCGGTTTCTTACAACGGTATTTGTAAATCATTCGTAACTAGTCCACCTATACACATTTATTTACGTTATGCATGTGCAGACTTGCTTGTTAAGCAAGGTCGTTGACTTATAGTATGCAGTGTAGGAAATATTATCATATGACTGTCAGCACGCCATAAAAGTTGGTTTTTGTAGTATAAGACATCCGCAAGCTAATTCGGTAGAGAGGTGATAAAATACTTAAAGAAAATATTAGCAGATAATACATTTGAAAAATCTGCACGACTAATACTCAAGATTATTACAATTACATGCTAAAGACTGCAGACAAAAAGTAAGATTAAAATCAAAAATTTTAAAATAAAGCCCTGAAAATAAGAACTAAATAAAACCAAATAAAAGCTATTAGGCCACAACAATACTCTAATTAATAAGGATGCTATATCCAACGGCGAGGGACAGTTCATTTTTACCGCATAAAAACTTATTGCTTAGAAATCAGGTTCAGATACCTGTTTAATGGAAACATTTTCTTGAATTTCTAATCGAATCTAAAATTTTGGGTCTTACGTAAAAATCTTTAAGTCGTTAGGTTGACTGTGTCAAGTTTCCACGAAAAAACTAAAGCTCCTACAGGCCAGATTCTTGGATCAAGTAAATAATACAGCAAGGCATAAAAAGTTGGTTTTTTGCAGTATAAGACATCCGCAAGCCAATCCTAAACTGGTAGTTTTAAATAGTAGAATTTTATAATACAAAACAGAAGCGATAAAATAATCGTCAGCATTTTTTTCAGTTTATCCGATTCGGCAACTTCTGCATATCGCAAAAACAAACACCTTCTTTGTTCTTGTGTTAGCACCTTGGCTAAGAATGTTATGAATCCGACGCCACAGCACTATGTGTTTTAACTACATTTTTCAAAAATAAAAAGCAGCTTAAAATATTGCTCCTAAAAGGAGTGGTGCTGTAGTTTTATCATTGGAATTTCGATTTCTTACAACGGTAGTCCAGTTTTTGGTTGCAACGAGCATAGTTGTAACAGATATTTCTGACGAATAGAAGATATAAACAGACAGTAATATTAATCTAAAATTGAATTAACAAAGTTGTTAAACGCATGATACAGGCAGTTATTAATTACTTAATATATACAATTGTCCTATATCCGGTATTCATGGTTTATCTGATTTTAATAGTCGATTAGAGTCGAATAACTAAGGTTATTACAATGCTAAAGACTGTGCGCAAAAAGGTAAGATATCAAAATTTTAAAATAAAACCCAGAGAATAAGAATTAAATAAAATAAAGCGAAGTAAAAGCTATTAGATCACTGCAATCACTACAATAATAAGGATGCTATACTCAATGATGAGGGGACAGTATAATTTTGAACTTATCTAGATTGGTTAAAAATCAGATGTATAAGAGAAAATCTCAAACAAAAACATTTTGTAACTAAACAATCACATTTGAAATTGTGTAAATAAAGCTAAAATTAGAAGGAGGCGCAGACTATAGAAATACTTGTCAATACTTGTGGATGTGAGCGTCTAGGGAATGTGCAAGGTTGCTAAAAATAAACCAGATGTGAGTCATTGTCTGGAAATGCCAGACTTGTCAAAACCTGCCTGCCTGCCTGCTGCGCAATTAAACAACGAAGCCATTGTTTGAGAAATGTGCAAGCTTGCTAAAAATGAACCGGATGTGGTTGTTGTCTGGAGTTTCTGCACAGGTCAGCGCGAGGGTCTGCGCGGGGGTCTGCGCGAGGGTTTGGCGGTAAATTCAAATTCTGCGCATTATTTTGACGGTGAATTTTTAAATTATGATCAGGTTTTTGGCGGGAAAATCTGGGAGTGTACAAGGTTGCTAAAATGTATGGGGTCTTTGTCTGAGAAATTTACACCAGATGTAGTTAATGACCTCCATTATCAGTGTCTATAAATTTGGTAGACAGACAGACAGGCAGACCAACAGGCAGGCAGACAGACAGGCAGACCGACAGGCAGGCAGACAGACAGACCGACAGGCAGACAGACAGACAGACAGACAGACAGACAGACAGACAGACAGGCAGACAGACAGACAGACAGACAGACAGGCAGGCAGACCGACAGGCAGACAGACAGACAGACAGACAGACAGACAGACAGACAGACAGACAGGCAGACAGACAGACAGGCAGGCAGACAGACAGACAGACAGACAGACAGACAGACAGACAGACAGACAGGCAGACCGACAGGCAGACAGACAGACAGACAGACAGACAGGCAGACAGACAGACAGGCAGGCAGACAGACAGACAGACAGACAGACAGACAGACAGACAGGTAGACAGCTAGACAGGTAGACAGCTAGACAGGTAGACAGATAGACAGGTAGACAGCTAGACAGGTAGACAGCTAGACAGGTAGACAGCTAGACAGGTAGACAGCTAGACAGGTAGACGGGCAGGCAAGCAGGTAGACAGGCAGGCAGGCAAGCAGCCAGGCAGGCAGACAGACATGCAGGTAGACAGAAAGAGGTTGAGAAATTGTACGGTGATGGGGAGATTGACTGTCTCATATGGATGAACTCGAATTAAGATATATAAGTCCATTATCGACTTTATCAATTGTCCCGGATACCTGATTAATGGAAACATTTTCGCGACACAAGATTGGGGGGCAACAATATATAATTATACTAATAAAATTCAAATTCTGGGTAGGTTTGGTGGTAAATTCAAATTATGCGCAGGTTTTTGGCGGGAAATTCAAATTCTGCGCAGGTTTGGCGGTAAATTTAAATTATGATCAGGTTTTTAGTGGTAAGTTCAAATTCTGCGCATCATTTTGACGATAAATTCAAATTCGACACAGGACAAATAAACCAATTTAAATTTGACAGAGGGGCTATATTTGCGCATCGCCAGATGTTTAAGTGGCTGTAGGCGTCTGGCCGAATCTTATTGTCTGGGAGATGTCATTGTCTAATAATGATGATAAAATTTTGGAGGGCTAAATGTCTAATTTTTATAAGATTCCCATAACGAGTTTTGAGGCTAAAAGTCTAATTTTTTAAATTTTTACAAGATTCTCTCTCTCTCTTACGGGTTTTTCCAGTACTTTATTAAATATACAATTTCGAAATTGCGTCGATAGTTATTTATTTCAACCTGTTCCACTCTTACAAACATTCGAACACTCGTAACTTCGAATAAGTTATCCTATCATCACCTTTGTTGCAGGTGTTAATAGAGGCTATATTTGCAGTCCGTCAGATATTTAAACAGATGTGAGCGTCTGGCCGGATGTTATTGTCTGGACATGCGCTGCTAATAAGGGTGGGTCAATGACCTCCATTATGTGAGCCGGATGTGATTGTTTGAGAAATGTGCAAGGTTGCTAAAATGTATGTCTGTCTGTCTGTCTGTCTGCATGCCTGCCTGCCTGCCTGCCTGCCTGCCTGCCTGCCTGCTTGCCTGTCCGCCTACCTATCTGTCTGTCTGTCTGCCTACCTGCCTGTCTGCCTGTCTGCCAGCCTGTCTGTCTGTCTGTCTGTCTGTCTGTCTGTCTACCTGTCTGTCTGTCTGTCTGTCTGTCTGTCTGTCTGTCTGTCTGTCTGCCTGTCGGTCCGCCTGTGTGTCTGTCTGTCTGTCTGTCTGTCTGTCTGTCTGTCTGTCTGTCTGTCTGCCTGTCGGTCCGCCTGTGTGTCTGTCTGTCTGTCTGTCTGTCTGTCTGTCTGTCTGTCTGTCTGTCTGTCTGTCTGTCTGTCTGTCTGCCTGTCTGTCTGTCTGCCTGTCTGTCTGTCTGTCTGTCTGTCTGTCTGTCTGTCTGCCTGTCTGCCTGTCGGTCTGGCTGTCTGTCTGTCTGTCTGTCTGTCTGTATGTCTGTCTGTCTGCCTGCCTGTCTGTCTGCCTGTCTGCCTGTCGGTCTGGCTGTCTGTCTGTCTGTCTGTCTGTCTGTCTGTCTGCCTGTGTGTACTGTCTGTCTGTCTGTCTGTCTGTCTGTCTGTCTGTCTGTCTGTCTGTCTGTCTGTCTGTCTGTCTGCCTGCCTGCCTGTCTGTCTGTCTGCCTGTCTGTCTGTCTGTCTGTCTGTCTGTCTGTCTGTCTGTCTGTCTGTCTGTCTGTCTGTCTGTCTGTCTGTCTGTCTGTCTGTCTGTCTGTCTGTCGGTCTGCCTGCCTGTCTGTCTGTCTGTCTGTCTGTCTGCCTGTCTGTCTGTCTGCCTGTCTGTCTGTCTGTCTGTCTGTCTGTCTGTCTGTTTGTCTGTCTGTCTGCCTGTCGGTCTGTCTGTCTGCCTGTCTGTCTGTCTGTCTGTCTGTCTGTCTGTCTGTCTGTCTGTCTGTCTGTCTGTCTGTCTGTCTGTCTGCCTGTCTGTCTGCCTGTCGGTCTGCCTGTCTGTCTGCCTGCCTGTTGGTCTGCCTGTCTGTCGGTCTGCCTGTCTGTCTGCCTGCCTGTCTGCCTGTCTGTCTGTTTGTCTGCCTGCCTGTCGGTCTGCCTGTCTGTCTGCCTGCCTGTTGGTCTGCGTGTCTGTCTGTCTACCAAATTTATAGACACTGATAATGGAGGTCATTAACTACATCTGGTGTAAATTTCTCAGACAAAGACCCCATACATTTTAGCAACCTTGTACACTCCCAGATTTTCCCGCCAAAAACCTGATCATAATTTAAAAATTCACCGTCAAAATAATGCGCAGAATTTGAATTTACCGCCAAAACCTACGGAGAATTTGAATTTCCCGCGAAACCTGTGCAGAATTTGAATTTACCGCCAAACCCTCGCGCAGACCCCCGCGCAGACCCTCGCGCTGACCTGTGCAGAAACTCCAGACAACAATCACATCCGGTTCATTTTTAGCAAGCTTGCACATTTCTCAAACAATGGCTTCGTTGTTTAATTGCGCAGCAGGCAGGCAGGCAGGTTTTGACAAGTCTGGCATTTCCAGACAATGACTCACATCTGGTTTATTTTTAGCAACCTTGCACATTCCCTAGACGCTCACATCCACAAGTATTGACAAGTATTTTCTATAGTCTGCGCCTCCTTCTAATTTTAGCTTTATTTACACAATTTCAAATGTGATTGTTTAGTTACAAAATGTTTTTGTTTGAGATTTTCTCTTATACATCTGATTTTTAACCAATCTAGATAAGTTCAAAATTATACTGTCCCCTCATCATTGAGTATAGCATCCTTATTATTGTAGTGATTGCAGTGATCTAATAGCTTTTACTTGGCTTTATTTTATTTAATTCTTATTCTCTGGGTTTTATTTTAAAATTTTGATATCTTACCTTTTTGCGCACAGTCTTTAGCATTGTAATAACCTTAGTTATTCGACTCTAATCGACTATTAAAATCAGATAAACCATGAATACCGGATATAGGACAATTGTATATATTAAGTAATTAATAACTGCCTGTATCATGCGTTTAACAACTTTGTTAATTCAATTTTAGATTAATATTACTGTCTGTTTATATCTTCTATTCGTCAGAAATATCTGTTACAACTATGCTCGTTGCAACCAAAAACTGGACTACCGTTGTAAGAAATCGAAATTCCAATGATAAAACTACAGCACCACTCCTTTTAGGAGCAATATTTTAAGCTGCTTTTTATTTTTGAAAAATGTAGTTAAAACACATAGTGCTGTGGCGTCGGATTCATAACATTCTTAGCCAAGGTGCTAACACAAGAACAAAGAAGGTGTTTGTTTTTGCGATATGCAGAAGTTGCCGAATCGGATAAACTGAAAAAAATGCTGACGATTATTTTATCGCTTCTGTTTTGTATTATAAAATTCTACTATTTAAAACTACCAGTTTAGGATTGGCTTGCGGATGTCTTATACTGCAAAAAACCAACTTTTTATGCCTTGCTGTATTATTTACTTGATCCAAGAATCTGGCCTGTAGGAGCTTTAGTTTTTTCGTGGAAACTTGACACAGTCAACCTAACGACTTAAAGATTTTTACGTAAGACCCAAAATTTTAGATTCGATTAGAAATTCAAGAAAATGTTTCCATTAAACAGGTATCTGAACCTGATTTCTAAGCAATAAGTTTTTATGCGGTAAAAATGAACTGTCCCTCGCCGTTGGATATAGCATCCTTATTAATTAGAGTATTGTTGTGGCCTAATAGCTTTTATTTGGTTTTATTTAGTTCTTATTTTCAGGGCTTTATTTTAAAATTTTTGATTTTAATCTTACTTTTTGTCTGCAGTCTTTAGCATGTAATTGTAATAATCTTGAGTATTAGTCGTGCAGATTTTTCAAATGTATTATCTGCTAATATTTTCTTTAAGTATTTTATCACCTCTCTACCGAATTAGCTTGCGGATGTCTTATACTACAAAAACCAACTTTTATGGCGTGCTGACAGTCATATGATAATATTTCCTACACTGCATACTATAAGTCAACGACCTTGCTTAACAAGCAAGTCTGCACATGCATAACGTAAATAAATGTGTATAGGTGGACTAGTTACGAATGATTTACAAATACCGTTGTAAGAAACCGAAATTCTAATGATAAAATTAAACCACCACTCTAATTAATAACTGCCTGTATCATACGTTTAACAGCTTTGTTAACAGTAATATTTAATAAATACGTAATTTTTATACACACCGAACTGTAACGTGTAAATCTCTACAGCATCATAATATTTCTTTAGGAACTTGCTTATTTCTAAAGCGAGGGGGTGCTGAACATAAATCCAACCGAAATATATAACTATCGGCTCAATTTTCGAGACTGTGTATTTAATAAAGTACTGGAAAAAAAACACGTAATATTTACTTTGCTTACAAACAATGTCTCTAAGACCGCAACACTTTGTTAAATACTGTCTACCGCTTAAACAGTCCTCCAGCGGGATCGAACACATTACCTATCTACTAAAAGATGCTTCCAATCGACCTATTCAATAAAACGAAAACCTAACAAGATATTTAAAATGGTTTGGATTTTCATATTTTCTTGCGATTTTTTTTTCAAAACTGCCGAGCCGATCTATTTATTCATCGTCGCAGCTGATAATGGAGGCCAGCGTCAGCAAAAAAATTCAGACAAAGGCAGCATTCAATTTAGCAGTCGTGCAGATTTTTCCTCAAACAATGGGTTCCTTTGTTCAATTTTTAACAGCTTTGCACATTTCTCAAACATGTCTGGGCATGTCTGAAGCTTCACATCCTGTTTATCTAATAATGGCGGTAAGCAAAAAATTCCTCCAGACAACAATGGCTTCATTGTCCAATTATCGTTCTGATTTTAAAACAATGGATGTCATTGTTCTATTTACCAGCTTTGCACATTTTAATCTCCAGACAACAATGGCTTTATTGTCCAATGTTGTGCTGATTTTAAAACAATGGATGTCATTGTTCTATTTACCAGCTTTGCACATTTTAATCTCCAGACAACAATACCTTCATTGTCCAATTTCGTGCAGATTTCTCAAACAATGGACGCCACTCACATCCTGTTGAGCCTGGGAACATTTTGATAAACGTAGAAATCTTGTAAAATTTCAAAAATGACACTTTTAACCCAAAAATTCATCGTGGGAATCCTTAAAAATTTGACATTTAGCCCAAAAATTCCCGGAAGTGGCACGTGACCTAGGTGAGGCCAATGACCTTGGTCCCGGCTAGGCCAATGACCTTGACCCCGGCTAGACCCGCGACCTCGCGTTCGTTCGGGATACATGCAAAGTGAGGCAGAACCCCTCTAGGTACACTACTAATGAGGTATTCTGGCAAGTACTCTGGCATGCTCAAATTCTAAAGTGTGCCCATTTGTAAATGTATGCTCAGCTACGGCTGATTTTGTGATGCGTTTGTGTTTGCAATCGCCTTTATGTTCTTGGAGTCTTAGATCAACGGAACGACCAGTCTGTCCAATGTAACTCGAGCCGCAAGAACAAGGAATGCGATATACGTCAGCGGTTTTTAAACTTGGAATCTTGTCTTTTACCGATCTGAAGCCGTTACCCAAAGTTTCCTTGCTCGTGAACACAGTTTTGATGTTGCATCGTTGCAGGACACGTCCTATCTTATCAGTTGAGCCTTTAACGTAAGGTAGAAATGCTAAGCCTTCCGGAAGTGGAGATTCTTCTTTAGCCTTTTTTGTCATAGTCTTGTCTAGTGCTTTTCGTATGGCGGTAGTTGTGTATCCGTTCCTTTGTAAAGATTCAAACAGATGTAGCTTTTCTCTCTCTAGATTTTCCTCGTCTGAGATACGAACGGCTCTTGTCGCCAGAGTCTGGAGATTTGTTGCTTTTTGCATTGGATGATGGTGTGAGTCAGCATTTAGATATCTGTCCGTGTGTGTTTTCTTTCTATAGACTGCATGTCCTAAACTGCCATCTGATTTACGTTTCACCAGGACGTCTAGAAACGGAATACTGCAATTTTCCTCTACTTCCATTGTGGATTGTATGTTGGGATGTACAGAATTCAGGTGTTTTAGAAACAGATTCAATGTCTGGCGTCCATGTGACCAGATGACAAAGGTATCATCTACATATCTCAACCAGCAAGTCGGTTTTAGCTGCGCTTGTTCGAGAGCCTTGGTTTCAAAAGCTTCCATGTAGATATTAGCGATAACAGGTGATAGCGGTGAACCCATGGCCGCTCCTTCGACTTGTTCGTATATTTTATTGTTCCAACTGAAGTAAGTGTTTTTCAGGCAAATTTCAACAAGTTCAACTTGGTCTGTAGGCAAGAGATCTTTGAGCATTACTAGCACCTCATCAACCGGCACTTTCGTGAAGAGTGATACTACGTCGAAACTGACTAAGAGATCATCTTTGTTTAACTTTATGTTCTTTAGTTTCTGGACAAACTCTGCTGAATCCTTAACAAAGGAGTCTGTTTTACCAGTTAGAGGCTGTAGTATACTGGTTAGATGTCTTGCTAAAGCGTATGTAGGAGAATTGATCGCGCTGACAATTGGTCTCAACGGCACGCCCTCCTTATGTATCTTAGGTAGGCCATACATGCGAGGAGTTATTGCATTTCTAGGAATCAATCGGTGCTTTAAAGTGGGATCGATACTATCGGAGCATTTTATGGCAGAGGTTATCTTTGTTTTGAGAGAGGTAGTGGGATTGCTGTGTAGACTTTTGTAAGTTGTATCAGATAGTAAGACTTCAGTGTTCATTACCACAGTAGCATTTCCTTTGCCAGCTTTGAGAACGACAATGTCTTTGTTCTTCTTTAATGCTTTAGCTGCCTCTCTCTCTTCGCTCTTCTTAAAATACAAGACACATCCTGTCGGATGATTTCTGCATCTTTTCTGGGAAGTTTTTGGATTGCTGCTTCCACTCCACATATTATCTCCTCCACAGGTATTTGCTTAGGGGCTACGGCGAAGTTAAAACCTTTCTTTAGTAAGGATGTGGTCTGTTTATCCAGTTGTATGTTGCTAACGTTTACGATTACTTTGTCCGTAGCCAATTGTTTCGAACACTGCTTAGGCGCTAGCTTATCATATTTGGCAGATTGCTTAGCTGTTGCTTGTTCCAGTGTATTGTGTGCTTGTCTTGTAGTGATAGCGTCGATTTTCTCCCACAATGTTGGCTCCAGCGTGTTCGCCAGTTTTATGTGTAGGGTGTACAGCCTTGACCCTGTGCTATCTAATTCCTGTCTAACTCTTTGTATTTCGGATCTTAATAAGCCCAGACTGGCATTGTTGAGAATTCTGTTGTTATGATGATTTCTT
>CALNHX010006776.1:0-32476 GCA_940337035.1 Agriotes lineatus
AGAAGAGCAAACATGTGGTTTCACCTGAATGGCGCACCTCCTCATTTTGGTAGAAATGATAGAATATATTTGAATAAGAACTTTACTAACCGATGGATTGAGAGAGGAGGTCCAGTTCTCTGGTCACCGAGGTCAGCAGACCTACCGCCTCTCGACTATTATCTTTGGGGACACATGAAGAGTTCAGTTTATTCAGAAATATTGCAAACCAGAAATGAATTAATTTATACAATTATGGCTGCAGCTACATCCAAACTAACTGACCCCGATATTCTTCAGATAGCTACGTTTTCTATTGTGGAAAGAGCTAGCGAGTGTATTTTGGCAACGGGAGGATATTTTGCACAATTACCGTAATTAAGATTGTGTTAAACATTTATACTTCCTTGTGGTCTGTCTATGTGTCTGTCTGTCTGTGTGTCTGTCTGTGAACAGAATATCTCAAAAACTAAAACAGGTATTGTGATAAAATGGGGTCTATAAGCTCCACTTTTTGGGCCAATAAAAAATTAATGATTCAATAAGTCAAATTGTGGCTGGTGAAAAGCGAAATGTAATAAATGATCACACAAATAAATGGTTGTATGCCCCTTTTATATTTTATCTAATCTGCAAAACTGATTTGGCTAACTACAAGGCAAGCATGAAACTCAAATCTCATTGGGTTGGAATCATAAACGGACTTTATTTTATTCGTAAACTCAGTAGTTCGAATGCGCGGTTCTTGGTAGATACAAAATCCTTGATTTGACAAATGACACAAAATGTCGCTAGTGGTGACAGCGTATTTGCATGTTCTAGAAGTGAAATTACTGTGAGAAACGCGTCAGGTAATTATTCAAATTTTCGCGCTTGCAACAATTACTGTTTTGTTTCAGTGATGACGTAGGAACAGTTCGCCTTGCTTGTTTCGTGAGGTATAAGAGACGCCAAAACTTGCATTTGTGTTTGTTCGCTTGGCTTCGCCGAATTCGCACAATCCACCGACGCTATTCGATTTTTGGAAAAACCGAAGCAAATGGGGCCTCGGAAAAACGCTAAGCCACTCCGGAAAGGTTTGACCTCGGATTTTAATGCGTTTCCGATACTCCACACCTAAATTTGCAGCTTTATCGTACCTCGTTTACAAACTTTTAAGTTGCCCGTTGTGAATGCTGCCAGGATCTTCTGCTGGAGATGGATGGTCTCCTCGCTGCAGAAGCTGTCCGTGATGTTTTTGCAGTCCTCCCCGACGTAATGCAGTGCAG
This sequence comes from Agriotes lineatus, assembly GCA_940337035.1. NCBI lineage: Eukaryota > Metazoa > Arthropoda > Insecta > Coleoptera > Elateridae > Agriotes > Agriotes lineatus. The sequence goes on from CALNHX010006776.1 coordinate 1,248, forward strand.
GCCTCTGGCTCTGGATTCTTACTTTTGCCGGGAACGATTATCGGAAACCCCAGCTGAACGGAAGCCGATCTCCTCGGAGAAGCGATTGGAAAATTTTATATTTTAGTGCTGCGGAAACCTTCACAAACACTGTCACATGTACTCTACGATGGGCACAATAAAAGGCAATTTTTTTTAAAGCTTGATTCACATATAACCAACCGTCACAGACCTGCACCAACACGTACCGGACTTGCAAAACATAAAACAATACATTTTATATGAAGACATTCACACGTATACGGCAGGCACCGCACAGACACGGCACGGAACCGCACACCACCGGCCGGCATTGTTTGGGAGAATGTTTTGCTGGTGACGATATGTGTCTGTACAGACATGTACTGAAATTGCTTCTCTAAATCTGCTATTTTGTTTTTGTATATCACTTTTAATTTTCCACGGTAGTGTATTAAACTGGTTCCTACTCATTCGAAAATATTTGAAATTTTTTTCTTCATGATCCTCAAGCGATTTACAAAGAGTAACATATTCGCTTTCAGATTTTCTTTTCTTTAAGATGTCGTGCACCTATATTCTCTTTTTTCTCTCCTGTTCCCCTTCGTCCAGAAGAACAGCTATCACGGTCAAATTTTCGATTGATAAATGAGCGAACATTTTCAAACACAGTACTGTTCACATCATGTTTCTGCTGCTTTGTCGGTTATATGTGAACTGCTACCCAATTTTCCGGCACGGTACGTGCCGGTGCAGGTCTGTGTCTGTCGGATATATGTGAATCAGCTTTACTCGTAATATGCTCGTTTAATGGTATAAAAATATGTTTAAAGATAGAGCACAAATCTAACAAACTTCACATAAAAATTAATTCAATTGTTCTCCCTGTTTTTTCAACAAAATAGCATCAGGTGCTAGGTTACTATGATTATCTTATGGAAATTAGTTTTGGTAAAGAATGGTTACAAATGGAAGTAAATTTGAGTACCTAAATTATATTTAAAATTTTCTTAAAACTAAATAATTGTCTTTAATCTTATAACTAAATTGTTCGGTAGCGTTAGGCGCACAAACGTAATTATTTTTATTATGCCATTGCTCTGCTTTGCACTATAACACTTTATTTTTTAAATACACTGATTTTTTTGAGTTGACCATGTTTGCGTCATTATCTTCTGTTGCCTTCTAAGATTGCTCTTTTGCAATATTTCTATTATATTATCCTGCTTAATTTACCTTTCTGCTTTGCTTACTAATTTCACTATCTTTTGCTTTTGACTTAACAAAATACGCTACTTTTATAATGCAGCCAACAACCTTTTGTGTTAAATACATTTTATAAATTGGTCTGGCTTTACATGTGCACAAACGTTATTCGAATTATATTAGTTTAGTCACAACCTAATATAAACCCTTTGAAATTTACGTTGCCTTTGCGTACCTTTCTCCAACTAATTTAATCTTTCTTGCATCTAATTATCAATTCATTTACTGTTCTACTTTAGTTTTAAAATTTGCAATTAGATAAGACATCCCAACTCTGTGCTTATTGAATCGGTCAATTATCTTGCAGTGCAAACAGAGCCAAGTCGTGGGCCTCATACAATCTCAGTATGACATTGAAACTTAGTATACCTATAACTTTTGTTCGCTATCTAGATGCTACAGCAAGCTTTTGAAGAAAATCGCATAACCCGAAGTATGGTGTTTACTCTTGTGATTATTCAGTTTTTTTCGATATTTTCAAAAACGGCTCTAACGATTTTTTCAAACTTTACATTTTTAATATGCATTGATGTGAGATAGGCGATTTTCCAGTTGAATACCTCTAAAATGGGTTTCTTTTGTTTCTTTTCTTTTTCTTTATTAACTCCTATTTTAAATAGGACCCGATATATTTTACATTTTTGAATTCAGCTTAAAATTTTAGAGAAAGTTTGTCTTTTCAACAAACTATTTTGTACTATTTCTGTAGAATTTGTAATTTTTAAAAATATTTAACAAATGCTTATAAATTAAAACTCAAATTTTTATCTAATTATAAGATAACTGTAAAAGGACGTTGTGTGCTTGTATCACACCATATTTTTTAATTAAGAAAATAATGTGATATGAATTTATTCGGTTTGTTCTGTTACATTTAATACCACCGTTAATTCCCTTAATATTTACTTTTGGACATATGTGTATCAGGTATTTTCGACTTGAAATTGCGTTAGGCTATGTCTCTCAAGCCAAGGGACACACTGTATAATGCCATATACACAAATTTACTCATCAGAATACCTTATCCTGATCAAAATATGTATGGCCAAAATGCTATAACATAGTCATATACCATAGGTGTCTGCTATAATTTACAGATTAAGAATTCATACTTTCAGTAAAAATCCTCCAAAAAACCTATAGAAGAATTTGCAAACAATTTTATGGCAGTTGCGAGTAATAATCTATGGCGGTTATAAATCTTAAATGTATATTTAGAAAGAATCCACTAACTTTATTATTTGTTGTAACAGGCATCCAGCTAAAAATAACATTATTTATGCACAATTACATTATTTCTAGTTTTTGTTAACCATGAATATTATTTGAAGGACATAACCTTCAATATTTTGCTTGCTTCTTCAGGTCTCTATTTTAATTGCAACTGCGTCGTTACATTGTAATACACAAAAATTCCTTAGCATAGTAATGTAAATACGGTAAATAAAGATACAAAATAAAAACTTGATCATTTCCAAAGCATGAGCTGGGATAACATTGTAGCAACACCTATTTCTATATTTTCACATATAATCTCATAAGAGCATTAATTCTTTCCGGAAATTTTTTTGAGTGCGTTCCAACAACGTCGTATTAATTTGCCCGAGCGGGACGCGAGGGCAAATTAGGACGTTGTTGAATGCACGAAAAATAATTTCCGGATCTGAATTAATGCTCGAATGCAGATTCGTAACGACACAAACCCTAAAAAGAAGTAATATCTACCTACAAAAAATTTCCAAGAAATTTTTTTGTTGTCTTGGATACGAGCTCGTGAACTAATTTTTCTATTGGCCATTAACCAGTGTCGTACGATTTTCAATATAATCTGACAGTATATCAGAATTGCCAATGAATTGATAACGCCATCCAAATTCAGAGACACTATCATCTATAATATTCAGATTGTTTCACGACATCAGTAATAATGTAACTTATAAATGTGTGTAGAGAAGAGACTATAAAAAATACACAACCGCACATACTAGAAAGGAAATATCATCAATCACGTTAAATATTTCAAAATGAAACCAACAGTTATTAATAACACATGTATCGGTCACGATACTATCATCTAATGCTCATACAGTTTCTAAGAAGCCTATATAGTGTCTCTTTTTTATATATAAACTGAAATCTTCCTGAAATCTATCTACAAAGTTCCATCCTTTACAAGTTATCGTCCTCCAAAGCATAGAAGACCTTTTTGATGAGTGTGAAATAGAGCTCAAAATAAGCTGACTTAACTCAAATTACCTATTCCGTGTGTCCCAGATCGAGTGAGATTTCATGGGTAACTTTCGTATCGTTGAAGATGGAGATTTAGTTAAATGGGCAATGTTTTACAGTTTCATATGCTGATTTAAAATCTGTTTGAAAAAGTTCAAAATGTTAAACCAGTCAGAAGTTATTAAAAAAAACTAAAAACTGTCATTGTCTTGTATGTCAAATATCTTCGTAAGTATATGAGATACGAAAAAAATCTGGTGTGATACACGCGCACAACTTCCTTTTACAGTGATCTTATAATTAGCCAAAAATTTGATTTAAAATTATTAAGCATTTGTCAAAAATTTTCAACAATTACAAATTTTACAAAAACGGTACAAAATAGAGTGTTAGTTCAAGATACAAATTTTCTCTAGAATTTTAAGCTAAATTCAAAACTGTAATAATATACCAGGTGTTCTATTTAAAATAGGAGTTAATAAAAAAATAGAAAAAAAAAACAAAAGAAACCCATTTTAGAAGTATTCAACTGGAAAATCACCTAGCTCACATCAATACACATTAAAAATGTAATAAAAATGTAAAGTTTAAAAAAGTCGTTAGAGCCGTTTTTGAAAAAATCGAAAAAAACTGAAAAATCACAAGAGTAAACACCTACTTCCGGTTATGCGATTTTCTTCAAAAGCTTGCTGTCGCATCTACATAGTACACAAAACTTATATATGAAGTTTCAACGCCATACCTCTTTCCTTTTTTGAGATATTCTGTTCACAGACAGACAGACACACAGACAAACAGACACACAGACAGACCAATGAAAAAAATATGTTTTTTGGGATCAAGGGAAGATCTGTTGTAAACTCAATTTCGAATTTTTGGGGTAAATCCAATACTTCCTTTATTGTAAAAGAAAGTAAAAAGTTTCGTATGAAAGTCACTGTTTTCGATAAGACCAATTTCAAATTGGCGCCGAACAAAAATTTAAGATGGCTACTTTTGAGGTACTCGTATCGCCTGACGCGATCTGGGCTTGGGGACACGTATGCGGGACGAATAAGTGCACGTCGGATTATTTATTACAAGTTGCCAGCCGTCCTGGCCACATATTAATGCCTGTAAATCAGGGTGAGTGATTACTTCATTTTCTACTTTGGCAACGCAATGCATTTAGCTGATTTTGGCCGACATTTTTAGCGTCACCCGGGAGTTGTAACACTTCAACGATTCCGCTTACTTGAGAGGGCGCATTCCCTCCTGCTTCTGGGAGCCTAGTTTGATTTTGGGCCTCATCGCCTAAGTGTTCTCCTAGTGACGTTTGCCAGCACCCTCCACCTGCAGAATCAGCAGCTGTAAGATCCCGTTTGAAGGCTATCTGATTTACGTACTGCAGAAGTATGATTATCTCAGATAAGTAGCATACGACCTAATGATCTATGGTAATGGTATTTGTACCGCAAGGAATGCGAAAGAATTGAAGCTGTTCTTAGTATGTAATTTTACATTTTACTGGTTTAATCTTAGATTTAATTGTGCTAATCACTGCTATGTTAGCGTTATTTGGAGATGCACTTTTCGAGTAAGTAACGCCCTTAAAAATTACTGTACTGGCTATTTTATGCAGCGTTGTTTAATAAATCTAATGCACTGTTTATATAACTTATAATCTGATTTCGTTTCCGCTATCTTCTGTATTTCAGCTATTGTGTAATTACGGCCTGCTGCGAATAAACTGAGTTTATAAATTCTCGACCTATCTGAGTATATTTGTTATAATTTAAAGACTTTTTGGCGCTCATTATATTTGTTAATAATCATTTTAAGAACTGCATGCCGTCTCCACTAGGTCTGGTTGGTGAGCCCTCAAATATACTCTCGTAGTACGATATTTGAAAATATTTACTGAAATTATAGCGAACAATATCTCTAAGAAGCACCAAACCAAACCTACTTGACGACGAAGGTAGCTAGGTACCGTATGATCGAAAACTTCTATCCTATAGATGGCCGCGGATTTAAAAAAGATAATTTGGCAGTTGTGAGTAAAGGTACTTAACAATGTAAACTATATAATTTTTGGCAGAATCACTTACGTAACTTTGACGGAATGTATAGGTACTACTGAACACAAAGGGGTGCTGTGTATGGAAAATGGAGGAAATTGCTTTGAACAGCTGTAGTTGTTTTTGTTATTAACGTATTTAGGTATTAAAATGTATTTGTTCAAATAGCATTACTGATATGACCAGATATAAAATGCTAATGTGACTTTTACTGCCACGACTACCAACATACATTTTTAACAAAACAATTCCACAGCCCTCTGAAGAATAAAAGTTTTCAATCATACGGTACACATCTTGTCAGCTGCTTTATAGATTCTAATAATAATTTGACCGATGTCTTATTCTAATTAATTAATTATCAAATTAGGTAATTTGTAAGTTGATTAATTATAGGAATGGCTGACATTCGTGGAAGAGCTGATCTTGAGAAGATGGCAATAGATGTGGAAAACAGAGATGCAATTCTAATCGTTTTCTTACTTGATCCATGACACAGTCTTTCACAATTTTTGAGTTGAAGACGGAGGGCTTGTTGACATTTTTTAGAAAACATGTTTGCGTTTGTCAGCAAAATACAAAGCATATACTGTTCGTGTGTATTTTAGAAATGAAAAAAGCATACCTCAACCGGTTGGTTTAAATACACTTGAAGCGCCCTGTCAAAATATTGTTCGTACGTAGATCAAAACGATCTATACCTACAAGTATCTAGGTGTGGATGAAAGTGATGCTATAGAATTATGGATCATAAGGGGATACAGTCTAAAATCTCGAAAGAGTACTACAGAAGGGTACTTATAGTGCTCAGGAGTAAACTCAACTCGAAGAACAACGTTAGCGCCATCAACAGCTTGGTGTTACCAGTTGCCACATATAGTATCGGAATAGCTGTTTTTAAACCTAACTTTTACGAAAATAAAAATAATTATTTAATAGGGAAAAAAGTACTTCACGTGTTGTGAACCTTAATACGAGAATAAATAAGAGTAATTCCTGATATTCCTAGAAATGTCAAAAGTGGTTGTTTCATCTAATAAACATTCTTATATCGCGTTTCGATAATGAAAACAATCCCAGAGTAATTTTTGGTTGGAAATTGGCTACTGACTGAACCTGCTATTGCATTTTAAATGTCGTTAAGAATTGTTATTCCATTAAATTTGATAGATATATGTAGTTTTTTTATTAGCGCTAGTGCAGAAAGTACTTTCCGGTATCTTTTCCGATATTCGACAATAAAAGCGAATTTCTCCACGAGCAAATGCTCGACCATCAGGCGGCCGGCCCGGGTTCAATTCCCGGCGAACTCTAAACGGATTTTAAAAACGCTCCCCGGCTACTTCGCTAACACCTCTGGTAATCGTTAACCCCTAACAAGGGAACTCTTCCTCAATTTCGACGGACAAGGCTAGCCACCTACACGATTTACGAGTAAAGAGAGCTATAGAACCACAATCGTGTGAAATAAACAGGTCACTGGCCTAATGTAAAAGGAGGAAGAAGACAATAAAACGATAAAAGGGGTGGTTCGTCGTAATTTAGCTTGTAATAAATCTCAGAATCGCTAGCTAGCCCGTCTAACGACAACAAAGTACTTAAATATTTAACCTTACAACTAATAAGAAAGATATGTAATACTTACATTCTCGTATCCGCGATCTAGAGCTGAGTGTGCTATGACCTTCTGTTCTGGGTCTAGGCGGTGGTCGAGGAGGCAAAGCTGGTGGTAGTGGTGAGACCTCAATTCGATCGTCGGCTTCGAGTTTTCTGTTCGTTGTTGTGCTTTGGAGGATTTCCGAATTGCTTTCATTGTCCACTTGTAGGTGGCAATTGCAAGACGACGTTTGCAGCTTTGTGGTATGTGCAGAACTTGGTGGGGCGTGCACGTGGACATGCACCGATTGATTCGGTGCGTGCGTGTGGGTGGTTGTGGTCGGCGGTCCATGCGAGGCAAGGTTAATTAAATTATGGTGATGGCTAGATTTAGTGGAAAGGTGCGAATGGGATAGGTTGTTTTCGCATTTAGAAGAATCGATGTTGGATTTCTCACTGCACTGGCAGGTGTGAGTGTGACTGATGAGAGCGTGGTCGCTGCTGTCACTCGGTTGGTATGTGTGTTCCGCACCTGACTGAGGGCCAGGCGAAGGAGATGACATTGTTGCTCTACATGTTCAGATGGAGAAGTTGTTGCAGACTGTAAAAGAACGAAGTGTTAGATTATTCAAAAAAGTTATACATATAACGAGCATGTCGACGCATTAGTGACTAATACGAGAGCGGACTGATAAGTAACGCCTGTTGCTCGTTAAAATCTCTTACAGTGGGGATAAATTAATATAACAAAATGATACTATGAATCAAGAAGCATATTCAATCGAAACATAATTTCATTTTTCCATATAATCTCCTTCCACATCAATACATTTTTGTAAACGTGGAATACAGTTTTCGTTACCGTTGACAAAAACATATTGATTTGTTTTCCCGAACCAGTGTACCACCACCACACAAATGTGATTCCTCAGGGATTGTACTTCAACGTAGGAAACGGATTAAAAGCACTGGAAGCCAGACTATATGGTGGGTGAACAACCACTTTGAAGTTCAAGCGTTCCAGCTTCTCAATAGCTAAAATTATTATTTAGACACGCTTTTCGAAATCGCAACGACGGAGTAATACTGTTTATCGGTCACTGTGATTGGACGTTCACTTCTCTTAGCAGGCGTCTTACGTTTGTCTGAAGATTTTTGGATCTACCGCCGAACATTGTTAATTTATAGGGTCTGTTCCGTACATATCGAACAACCGACGAAGAATTTTATTAATAATTGTCATAGAAGAGAAAAAGTCAAGAAATTTAGACACTAATTGGAAATGCAAGATCGACGGGAGTAAGAGGTAATACCAGTGGAAAAGTGATAAGATAATAGAAATAGAAGAATGGAAACCTAACTATAACTCTCTTCTACTGAAGATAGAAAAAAGTTTCGTATCACTGAGACATGGCACATAAATGAAAATAACAATACATTTATAAATGTAAAATAAATTTAAAATGAGCACGTGATCTAATATTTGTTGTCTGTAATCTGTAATACGACGTATATAAAGCAGTCCATTACGCCCTAGGGACTCTTATAATGATCGACCGTAGTCATTGCGCCCGCTTTTTACGTGTGAGGGCTTTATGGACTGCTTTTTAAGCTTTTGAATTTATTTACGTTGTATACACAATAGACATTACTTGACGTTTATACCCCTGGGGCTTGCGGACTTGTTGGCCTCAAACGGGCATAAACATCTTCATAATGCCCTTGGTGCATACAGGTCGTGACAACTAGCTGAAGTGCTAAGTATTGATTGCGCGAGAGTGCGGGCCCGCATGGGTGGGGAGAACTAAGTTTTGACAAAATTATGTTAGAGATCGGCACATTCTTTTAAAAAGTCTGCTGTTTTGATATTTATAGTTTGTTGTTTTGTTCTTGTTATTGTCTCTGTGGTTTTGTTAATTAAGTTATCGTCGCGAAATGGAGTTTAAATCAAAACTGAATAAACGTGTTCTTCACGATCAACCTAGTGAAATAATTACCAATTTCTACACAGGTTTAATTTATTTAATGCAAATATGACATATTTCTTACTTAAAAAAAATAAATATCAAAAACTCGTGCCTAAGTATGTAAGCTTGTTTTAAAAAATATACAGTGTAGCAATGTACTTAACTTCAGAAATTTAAACTTGTCAATGCAGAAAGTATCAACATCCTCATTCATCGTAGCTTATCTTATCTTACCAGGAATCTGCTTACAGAACCCCAATGATCACGATTTTTTTATTATTCCAAGAAGTTTTACCTGAATAAATATTCTAGGAAAAAAATTCTTATTTTACAGCTGTGTACACATAGCGAGAGTTTCTGACAACTAAATAGGGGAAATTGAGATGCCTTATTACTATATATGACAATTTATTTCAGTGGCGTGCATCGCGGAAATTTAATTGTGTCCTGTCATCTGTCAAGTAAAGGGTTAAGCGGGCAACTATAATAATTATTTTGTTCTTAAAGTGTAAAATACAACAATACGTTGTATACAACTTCTGGAGTTTGATTTTGGAGAATGTTATTGCTTCCAAGATTTCCCATTCTTAAATGTACAATTGTTCAACAATTAGACTGACAGTTCGAAGCTGACTGATATTATTGTATTATAATATTATAATAAATGGTAAATCTGGTTTTGCTTGTAAATATTCTGGGCTGTGCATAAAATGTTGTATGCCTCGTGCATAATAACGGGTGTCCCGCGGCGAATTTCATTTTTAAACTTGAAATAAATTTTTTATTTCTTCAAGTATTTTATTGAAAAAAAAATACAAAATAGACCTCAACCTTTGGGAAATTATTTGTGAAACCTTTATAGCACTTGTCGTCTTATACCCATCGCATATAAATAACTATTATGTCAGGGAGATCGTGTGTGGATAATCTGTTTAGATTACAACAGTTAACGGAGATTTGGCTTTTACGATTTGAAAAATATGTAGACTCGATCCCTTGTAGTAAATTATGAGAACCTTTGGAAACATTAGAAGTAAACCCACTCATTATAATAGTTATTTATGCCAAATGATAAAAAAAGTGCGTGTTTAAACAGTAGTTTCAGGCAAGTCTTTTTGGCCATAGGACCATAATAGTTATTTATATTATAAGGATCGTAACGCATATCATTACAGTAATAGTGAAGATTATGAGGCAAGGCGTCAGACGAATTTGTTCAAGTACCATAATGATATCATTATAGTACTGTCACTACTGTCAGTATGACATTCAAACTGACGCTCACAATGTAATCATTATGACACGCGAGCAGATACATTTCTTTTCAGCCCGCTGACAATGTAATTTATTACTTATTATATACAGAGTGTTAAAAAAATGTTGTCGGATATTTTGTCCACTTACAGATCTCACCAATACAAACAAAAATGTCCTAATAAACATGGGTCCGGAAATGCTGCGTTTCCGAGATACAGGGCGTTAAAGTTAAAGAATATCCCGGTCGCCCATAGAATAAATAATTTAAATCTAAGTGCCCCAAAACACTGATCCTTAATAGCACCAGTAAACCTTCAAAGTTTCACTAAAATTGGCTACAGGGTTTTGAAATATTGAAGAATTTTAGTTTTTGTCTTAACAGGTTCAGATTTATTTATTTATTTATTTTTTTTGAAAACAAAGCGAGATTCGAAAAAATCTCAGGAAGAATAGCAATTAATAAATCGCAAGAACAAACTTTGGATAAAGTGGGAATATATTTGCCACAACCAGTATTTAGCCATGGTCAATTATATGTAGCAATGTCACGTGTACGTAGTTTTGAAAACTTAAAAATTAAAGTTGTAGCTAATGAATCGTGACACACGTTAAACATTATCTACAAAGAAGTTTTGCAACCTGCAAACTATTTCGCAACTGGTCCCACTAGTAGTTATTTATAATGTAAAATAAAGTGAGCGTCAAAATGTTCTATTCCATATTAAGTTGATAAATGAGATTAATCTTCTACCAGCTTGACTTTTTTACGACAATAAAATAAAACCCTGTAGTAGGGCATGCTCTTATTCGGAACTCCAGAAAACAGCTTCTTTTGGTTTTAATTTAGTACTTTGTAATCAAAGCTTTGTTCTTCTCGTGTCTATGTCTAATAACAGTAGATGTAACGGAGGCTGAAAAGTAATAAATAAAAAAGTAGATTTAAATAATTTCAAAAAATTATATTCTAATTTGATTTCTCTGTGCCAGTCTTTTAATTTGTGATCTTTGTAAGCACAAGTCCTTGCCGTAAACTTTCTTTAGATATTTATTTCTTAACGAGTGTTTACGCCATTCGTACGTAGAATAAATAAGACAGCAGTATAATTGTTCATAAATCAATTAATTATTTATTTGTAATCAACCAATATTTGCTGAAAGCACATTTCATCCTTTAATATTATTTGATTTTACAGTTTAATCAACGTTTACAATGCATACTCATACTCAATAAAATTAAAACAACCAACTTAATCAAGACGCAATATGAATATAATATTACATTATTTTACTCGTAACCCACTGTTTTTTTACAGTGGCCCGGTAGAGTATGCAGTACTAACAATTCGTTTTGATTTCGCAGCTACATTTGGATAAATGATTTGCAAAATAAATTCTGTGGCTGCATTCCCACGAAAATGTAAAGAGTAGCAAATCTTATACATATTTAAATAAGACCTAGCCCAAAACGGCCTGACCTGCATAAAAAGTATGAGGTAGTTTAATGAACTACTTCGATATTTCCCTGTACAGATTTTGGATGTGGTAAATGTATCTTCCAGATACAACGCTTCCTTAACGAAAGGCCAACAATTTTTAGCTCTTAAAATCTCCTATCTTCTATACATAACGGGTGTCCGCCGGCAAATTTCATTTTTAAACTTGAAATAAAATTTTTATTTCTTAAAATATGTTATTGAAAAAAAAAACATTATAAACCTTAATCTTTGGGAAATTATTTGTGAAACAGCACATCCGCCAAATGACGCCCCTCACGTCGTATCACTTCTTCCAAACGAACTTGAAAATTTTGCATCACACGCTTAAGCATGGCAGGTGTAATCGCACGAATTTCTCGGGTGATGTTCTGCTTTAACACATCCAAAGTGGGTGGTGCATTCCCGTAGGAAATTTGCCACTGGGCACCCACTTTTTTTGTGGGGATATCTCAAATCAAAAGTCTACGAGAATGCACCACCCACTTTGGATGTGTTAAAGCAGAACATCACCCGAGAAATTCGTGCGATTACACCTGCCATGCTTACGCGTGTGATGCAAAATTTTCAAGTTCGTTTGGAAGAAGATTAAGGTTTATTTTGTTTTTTTTCAATAACATATTTTAAGAAATAAAAATGTTATTTCAAGTTTAAAAATGAAATTTGCCGGCGGACACCCGTTATATAAAGGAAAGTCACAACCCTGACTAATCAATGCAGAGCCGTAACCATTGGTACTAGGAACTTGAAATTTGGGTGGAAGATTCAATTTGTTACGTAAGGTAGTGCTAAGAAAAGACTTTTTGAAATTCGACTCCTAAGGAGGTGAAAAGGGGTAAACTCTGTTTTCACGAATTCCTCAATATCTCTTAAACCCAATGAGAGATCGACTTGGTGTTTGCTTGAAAAGATTATCAATGCAAATACCTAAAAACGTATTTCAAGATTTTGTCCTAATCAACCCCTAAAGGTGCAAATATGGATTCGGGGTGAATTAAGGAACCCTTCGTATCTCCTATATTTCTTGTGTTAGAACATTATTTTTTTGGCATATAGCTGTATTTTTAAAATATTTAAACAGTGGTTTAAGGGATTTTGAAAAATTTACCCCAAAGGGGGTGAAAAGGGGTAAACTGTGTTTTCATGAATTGCTCAATATCTCTTAGACCAGATAATGAATTATGGAACCCCTTGTATCTCCTGTGATTGTTGAGCTTTAGAAAAGGGTTTTAGGGTTTTTTGAATTTCATGCCTAAACCGGTAAAAAAGGACAACTGAAATGGGGTAGGGGGTTAAAATTATTAATTATCCCCCCTCTGGGTTCATTTCAGGATAAAGCTGGCTGAAATAATTTTTTTCCACTACCGGGAGTAGAAGTCGGTTTCTATAGCATCAAAATTGTGACAGAAGTAAAACATTTACTCCCTATAGACTAAATAAGACAAAAATTTCCCTAGGGAGTTTTCATTATCACTGACAGAACAATTATGTCAAATTCGAGGTTATCAGGTAAGGTTTTGCGTCAGTTTGTGTCAAAACCGACGCAAAATCTAACCTGATAACCTCGAATTTGAAAACTCCCTATGGAAATTTTTGTCTTTGTAGTCCGTACGAAGAACCGTCATCTTGCTAGTTATCAACATATATTTGTTGAAATGCTTACGAATAGAAAAAGTGAACAAACCAGAACAGGATAGATAGTGTATCTATCTTTTCTTCAGCATGTAGTTCCTAGAATACATTTACAAAAAATAGACCGTTTGCACTGATTTAATAATTTTCACTGTATATTCAACATTTACTATCAATAAAAAAAAATACATGGCACTTGCCGACAATTAAAATTTTAAAAATTGAAAACAATATTTTTTCAGTTCTAACTAAATGTTCTTCGTACAAATTAACGCGATAGACGAAGTACGAGTACAATTGAAATTGCTTTTATCTTTTAAACTAAGATGACATACCATTAGAATCTATAAATAATATAGATTTACGTATACTTTGCTTTTATATTAATATCAGCTGTGACACAAATTTATAACAAATTTCAGCGATAATTTAAGTCTTTCTATAAAATCGTATTCATTCTCAACTAGTACTTGGACATAAGAAAAAAATCTGTAAGTAAATTGTCAATTGGAGAAGATGGAAACCAGGATAACAAAAAATGTGGTGTGATATAGGCACACAACTTCCTTTTACAGTGATGTTATAATTAGCCAAAAATTTGATTTTGAATTTTTAAGCATTTGTCAAAAATTTTCAAAAATTACAAATTTTACAAAAACGGTAAAAATTTTCTCTAAAATTTTAAGCTGCATTCAAAAATGTAATCATATACCCAGCCTTCTATTTAAAATAGGAGTTAATAAGAAAAATATAAAAAAAACAAAAGAGGCCCATTTTAAAGGTATTCAACTGCAAAATCACCTATCTCACATCGATATACATTAAAAATGTAATAAAAATGCGAAGTTTGAAAAAAATCGTTAGAACCGTTTTTGAAAAAATCGAAAAAAATTGAAAAATCTCAAGAGTAAACACCATACTTCCGGTTGTGCGATTTTCTTCAAAAGCTTGCTGTCGCGTCTAGATAGTACACAAAGCTTATATATAAAGTTTCAGCGCCATACTTCTTTTCATTTTTGAGATATTCTATTCACAGACAAACACACAGACACACACACAGACAGACCAATGAACCAAAACATGTTTTTTTGGTTCAGGGGACTCTAAAACGTGAAGATCTGTTGAAAACTCAATTTCGAATTTTTGGGGCGAATCCAACACTTTCTTTATAATAAAAGGAAGTAATAAAATACGTACTCCACGGAAGATCAAGATTAATCAGTGATCAATTGCTTTGGTGTTCTTGTTTATAAAAAAAGGCAAACATAGTAAACCCCTACAAAATTAAGAAAAAGGCAATAGTCACTTTTCATCAAGACCCTCCACTTTCATGGCAACTGTACTATGATACACTATGAAATGGAGTAATTAATATATCATTACCTTAATTCCCTTTATAGTACTGAGTTAATTTTGGATCACTGCAAAAGTTTTTTTTTGCCAGTGTCATTTCAACTGCGCTGTTGTATGGACATTCAACTAATAACCTTCTTTGAACGTGCACTGACAAGCAAAAAAAACTGAGGCACCCATTTAAGTTAAAACTGAGGGCGTTACATCTTCCGCAATTATTTTGACTAGTAAAGAAATAAAGTGGAGTATTTACTAGGCGAGCAACAAATACAATCACACAAAATCGACAAACAATTTACAAACAGTAAATTGTATAACAGCTCTCTAAAAGTTAATTTTGAATGATAGTTTTATGTTTGTGTTTCTTTTTATTAATCCTGTTGCATTAAAGTTACTACACGTCTTCTTTCCAAAAAATGAACGACATGATAGCACAAGCAACAAAAATTGCATTTATGTTGAAGATGTGCGTAACCATTATGTTCTCTGGTGATCAACTGTTGTACAGTTCCAGTGGATATTTAACATTATTAGAAGATTGATTCTTTTAAAAGAAAGTCAGAGTCTGGAGAAAGTAAGGATATGTCAGAGCGGGATGACTGTCATATTGTATCTACGGTATTGAGAAACATTCGTAGCACTGCAGTAAGAATCAGAAATTAACTGATTGAAGTTGGTTGGTGGAACGTATGTAAGTAAACGGAAAATTCGAAGAAGACTACAAGAAGCCAATTTGAAGGCATTCAAACCATCTGTGGAACCCAAACTTCTTCGAGAGCATTGAGTTTATTGGTTACCGTTTGCTCGTATCATCAATATTGGACGTTGAAGCAATCAAACTTTGTTTTTTACACATGACTCGAGATTTTATTGACATGGCGCCGATAGTCGCTATAGCTTAGAGAATAATGGAAGAACGATATATACACTGCAATTTTTCCTACCACATTAACGTTCATGGAGAGTCTCTAATGGTATGGGTACTTAAGTATATTGTTTGAAGTATGCACAAAATTAGTGGAGGCCTCATCGTTGCTGATACATGTAGAAGATGTCTTTAAATTGCATGTTTTGTTTTATGACTCATTTAAGAACATGTCGTACCTTATACCCTATTCTTATAGTAGGGTCGTTTATAACTTTAGAGAAGTATAAGTAATTGACACTTGTGGATTGTCCCTACTTAGACTAGTCGTGAATGCAATATAACACATATGGGACGAGCTGAGAAGACAGAAATCTAATTTCCTCCCGAAGTAAATTGAGGTACCTCCGAACAGCTCTAACAGAAGAATGGGATAATATTTAAAATACATTCATCTAGAACATCATCAGAGAAACCAATAAAAGAATGAAAATGGTTATAGTAATAAACGGAAGTCGCAGCATATTTAAAAAAATATGAGACGATGCAAGCCCCGTATCGATACTTCGGCACGTTGTTGGCATGGAGCGAGCCATTTTTGCAATGTGCTCTTTGAGACGCTCGCTTCTTAGGAGACATGTAGTTTTCAGTAAGAAAATAAAAAGCAAAAGACATAGATGTGGAATTAGCAGGAATAGATGAAATCAAGAAAGATGTAAACGACGTCAAAATAGATAAAAAGTTAGATAGAGGAAAATAGAATGGAAATGAGGAAAAAATACAAGAACAAATTCGAGGATTGGCATAAAAAGAGAAGCAAAAAAGTAAACGTCATCAAAGCTGGGTACAGAAAAATGTATGTAAACGGAGAATATTGGAACGTGGATAAAGTAACAAAAGAACTTGTTAAAAATCTTAAACTGCATTACTTAAACAGTAAATAGCAAGCAAAGATGTATAAGACTTAAGACGACAATGGCGAAAAATAGGACAACGAATTTAAGAAAGATAAATCGAAAGTAATAAAAATTAAAATAAAAAACTATGGTTACTTGGAATACGAGAACAAAGTTTCAAGAGGGAGCATAAAAAAACTAGAAAAGAAATTAGTAAATATAAAGTCGACGTGTAGCCCTACAAGAGTGAAAGTAGAGAGGTAATGATGTTAAAGGGTATGCCTTTTTCAATAGTGGCACTGAGAACTGACCATTAGGCAGAGGTTTTTTGATAGGTGATAACATGAAAGGACCTGTAGTAAAATATCCAGCACTTTTAGAGGCTGAAGGGTAAGTTTCATAAAATAACCGTAGTAAATGTACAATTTCCAACTGAAAGTGCACAGATGAAAATTAAAGACGAAATTTACAAAAAAATAAAAAAGGTTTGTGACGCCACCCCTAAATATGACTTAAACTAGTGCATGGGAGGCTTCAACGCCCAAATTGGCCGAAACCATGAATACAGGTCTACAATTGGAAAATTTTGCAAACATTTCTATCACGAAATTAAGAAAATAAGGAGCAGATATCAACCGAGAACTCCATTTTATAAACACGAAAACGGTAGTTGTCTGGGAGATCAAAGACTATAACCAAAATCAATATTATAATCAAAAGCTAGACCCCACAGTATAAGAAATAGATTACGTAAATATATCTGACACGTCATCAGACCTAGAAGACATTAAGGAGGCAGCAAGCTTAAAAAATAACAAGAGCTCATGAAGCGATGAAATATGTACTAAAATTATTAAATATGTAGTATACAGTATACATAGGTAGTAAGCAAATAATGACTAAAGCTCTACATAAAAAGGTTCAAAAATAGAGTTCTATAAGTATCATTGAATCAATGTAGGCTATAAAGTACAGTATGATCAAACATGATTTTCATTTAGAATGGCTATTGAATAGTTGCTAATTTATGAATGCAACTATAAGACACTTGAAAATCAAGTCAAGTTTGACATTTAAGTATAAACATAACTGCATTCATTAATTAGGAATTCTTCCATAGCCATACTAAATGAAAATAATTTTTGATCATACTTTACTTGCAATCTGTATGTAAAGTAAATTGAAAGTAAGGATAAATAATATAGTAGGTGCATAACAGCATGGGCTCCGCAGAAAGATATCGGTGATTAATTAGATTTACTACACGTTAAAAGAGGTACAATGGGAAAGCAACGAGCGTAAGTACATCATATTCTATTTATTGACTTTTAGCAAGAATACGACAGTACAAAGCGAGGATTGTTTTGAGCAATGGAAGAAAGAGACATAAACAAGGAACTAATTCAATTGTGCTGACAAAAAAATAATCCGGGATAGTATCACATACGAGCCAGGATCGGGAGCTTTTGCTGATGACACTACACTTTTATCTAGAAGTGAAGATGAACTACAACTTGTTGCCGATCGGTTAGATATATTACATTATCTAATTATTAAAAAAAACTTTGAATTTTAGATTTCAATAATTAACAACATATCCATACAATATATTTAAAAAATATTAGAAAATTTAAAAACTTAAATGTTTTGAAGAAACTACCTTGTAAAGAAATGTAAACCCAGATGAATTTAAGCAAAACTTAATCATAAAGTAAATACTTGTTTTACTATTGGGCGTTTAATGTAGATGGCGCGATTTTTTTGCTCGCCAGTGTATAATCAAGCAACTTCTTCTAAAGAATAAAATTTGAACGACGCCCTTATGGTAGTAGCATCTACAACTATCGTTCTGTTGGTCTCAGGATTACTAAGTTGTTTTCACTTTTTTCGTAGGGGTGCTCTGCGTGTAAAATTGCCTTTAGCGCTAATATTCATATTTCTCGCATCGTGTCATTAGCTCGGCTGAAGGATTTTTCTCTTGGGCGTTGATTTTGGTATTTACGCGACACATGGATCTTCCCTTTTCCGATCTATGCTGTGATTAAGTCAAGATCGCTGCAGTACACCGTTACCCACAGATGGTATGTTTGTCTACTGTGCTTATCGGCGGATCATGCAGCGAGATTTTCTGGAGTTCAGTATTCCTTGACCCACTTTGGGATTGTTTTCTGCATCTTCTGTTCTCTTCGCGGCTTATGCGGTTTCATTCTAATTTGCGCTATGGTTTGCAGCCTCTAGTATCGGGTCAAAAATCGCTAGGTATGGTCAGATTTCCTAATTGGATGCCCTTTTGTGATTGCCTTATCATCCTGTATGTTCCGGGGAGCCTGTTATGTCAACGCGACCTTGGCCCAGTAACCAAGATTTTACAGCTGATTGTATCTAGAGCGGATTATGTTTGCGACTTTTTGAGTGCAATGCTGGCCTCAGTTTAAGCGGTGCCCATCAGGTCCCAGTGAATGTTACTTTAAATTTTTAGGTTAAGGCATTTTTGGGCTATGCGAATTGCTAGCGAATTTGATCGAAGTCCTTGAACGTTATTGTTACTTTTTTGTGTTTAATTTTTAAATAGTAACCTTTTTATGCACTATGTTTATTGCTTAGACATAAGTCCGTTTGTAGTTTTACATTTAATCGTTAGTTATCTGTATGAGCCTGTGATCCAGCCTATTAGGCGGATCTACGTAATTTAAGCTAGTACCATTATTTTAGCTTTATCTACTGGTACAGGAGGTGTACTTTAGAAATTATACGCTAAGTACCCCTGTGTAGTGGCTATTATTTTGTACAATATTATTGAGTAGCTATTTTTATACAACATTACAGTTGAATATTGTACACTGTTGCTATTTAGCACTTGTTTTATTTTGTCACTGCAACTCTATTATTTCAGATATATTGCGATTGACTGCAACTGTTGAATTTATGAGTTCTTTTTTCTATCTGAGCACATTTCTTGAATAAAGAATCGTTCCCATCCTCAGTGAGTATCATTAATTTAGTATTTAGTAAATGACTGCACACCGTCTCCACTACTTAGCTGGCCGGCCCTCAAATGTCCCCATGTAGTCTCGTCATAATTTAAAAGTACAGTACACGAGGCGGACAAATTTGTATCAGTTAGACAGTGGAAATAAATATAAAGTTACGTATAACTTTACATTGGTTATCTTATCAGAAAACTGAAGAATTTATAAAATCACCTATAAAGAATTATCTTAAATGTATGAAATCCCATCAAATTCTAATATTACAAACATATTTTATAGCTTATAATAAGACGCTTAACTCTCATTTGACAATATAATAATGCTCTTGTGGTAAAGTTTCTTAGCAATCACCACTCGCAAGAAACAAAATAGTCAAAGATGTGAAACTTGACTACTTGACCTAATCGTAATCGTAAATAGGTTTATTTTATGAGTCTAAAACCAGGCAGGTTACTTCGCAGCATTCCTAACATTGTTTTTCAATTCATCCAACAGTTGGCATCTTAGAACTATTTCATTTCATTGTCGAACCTACGGTATACCGTGGCATTATTCACTCCCCAGCCCTCGTTTATCTGTTCTACAATTAAAAATAAGACAAAAATAAAGAATACTAAAATTCCGAAAGCGCAGCCGTTTTCAAGTAAAATTGAAATAAACATTTTTTTTAAACGTTTAATCTAAATAAATTCAAATACAAAATACAAGAGAAAACTTAAAATATTAAAAAATATAACTATCTGGGTAGAGATAAACATCAGCAAAACACCTAATTCCTTAAGAAACCCTCAGAAATGTTACTATTTTCGTTAATACACGTATGTGTGTATGACTAAAGTTCCTGGCAACAGAATTGAAATTATCATCATTTATTTCTGCTATTGGGGCAATAAAGTCATTCACTCCGGCAGGTACAGTAAAATAAACCTTTCCTTTTATGTATCCCCTCAGCCAAAAATCTATTGGAGTTAAGTCGGGACACCGGTGTAGCTACTCTACTGGTCAACCACGCCCAATCCATTTATTAGAAAAACGGCGATTCAAAATTTCTCACACTTGTAATGTAGCATGTGCAGGCCCTCCATCGTGTTGAAAAAACATTGTTGCACGTTGTTGTAAAGGAGTATCTTTTGTATTTGAATTCATCGCCTTTATCGAAACTTAAAAAAAATATTTTTTCCGACAATCGTACTAGAACTGTCACATTATTGACAAAATTTTGTTGAGCAAAGTCAGACATTCCATTACATCAGCCGTTACTAGGTAATTTACAATAAAACTGTACAGGAATAATTCAAACATTCCATTACATCAGCCGTTACTAGATAATTTACAATAAAACTGTACAGGAATAGTATTCCCGGCCTAGGCAGGGAATATTCGAGTACTCATTTCCTACTTTTTCCTGTGTTGTTGGGCTCGGCATTCGCCTCGCCCAACAATATTCACAGTCGTCTGGGAATGTTACGCTTTTCGTCCTAGATACACAATGTACTATTATTTCAATTTTAGCTGAAAACGGTTTTGCTTTCGGAATTTTAGTATTCTTCATTTTTGTCTGATTTTTAATTGTAGAACAGATATACGAGGGCTGGGGAGTGAATATTGACTCACCCTGTATGTGAGAATAGCCAGCCTGCCTGCGGTATCTCAGAATTTATTTTGAAACTAATTAGGACTACTGTGTTTTTCATTTCTGTTATTGAAAATATGAATTCCTTCATTTGTGTTACGACCATTTCAAAAAACCAATAAGTAAAACGGTTAACTAATTCAAAACAATTTTGTGCTGGATAGCATGTTGCATGCCAAAAACCGTGATCATAATGGACATTTTGTAGGACACATGGCAGTACAAAGCATTAATTTACAATCTAAGAATATACGTCAACTTCGTTGAAAATATAGTTGCAAGCTTTCATTCATACATTCTATTCTTCTCGGAGCAGTTAGTTCTTACTCTATTGTGAGAATAGCTGTTACGTTGGATGAAGATACATTTTATTGCTA
Organism: Agriotes lineatus; assembly: GCA_940337035.1. Taxonomy (NCBI): domain Eukaryota; kingdom Metazoa; phylum Arthropoda; class Insecta; order Coleoptera; family Elateridae; genus Agriotes; species Agriotes lineatus. The sequence continues at coordinate 22,859 of CALNHX010006776.1, forward strand.
TAATTGAAGTGTTAAATAAATCCAGGGCAGCTATTCCAATAAAAGATAATAATAGAGCACTGCCACGGTTATTTTCACACAAAACAAAGCAATACAAACCTAAGAAGAAAACAGTTCTTCTATAACGTTCTCTTTATAAGTATACAGAGCACTGATCGAAAATTAATATTCTCTGCTTAACGATTACGGCTCCCAAACTGCTTCTTTTACATATACCTAAAACATTCCAGAGTTCAAAAACTGAATAACCGTTAATGCACCATGCTGCGTGCTTATTACATGCTAATGATTTTGTTAACCTACAGCTGTATCGGATATTGATTCTGCTCTACCACACAATGCTGTATATTTAGCGGCTTATATTAGAACGAGTTTACTGTTCAACCAAGAGGCCATTGTTTTAATATTTTATTATGTTTGCGCACACTACCTCTACTACACGATATCCTATAGCTTATTAATACAAATATTATTGTCTCTTTTTCCATTCGTCACATCAGTGTGATTTTAAATCGACTTAAAATATCATTTTAGAATCACAGCAACGATTTTCGTTCCTTCTTAAAATGTTTATTTAAGATTGTCTTTTAAATAATAAATCCCACAAAATTTTATATGAAAAACCCTTTCGCCTCTATATAAAGTAATCTTTAGAAGTGCGTTCCGAAAATTGAGGATATGGTTCCTTGGATTATTTCTTAAGAAAAAGTAATTTGAACTAGGTACAACTGCAACCACTTCCAGTTTTCTCAATTTGAAAGACACATAGCTTAAAGAAAAAAATATGTTTTCTAATATTAAGTCAAAATTAATCACACATTTATGTGTGGCAAGACTGAGATAATACCGGATGCTAAAAACAAAGTTGTGATCGTACTGATATGTGAAACTGCTCTAATTACACATGTCTCCATAGGCCATCAAACAGTAAACATTACTTTAAGTAGCACCATTTTGTTGTTATATCATTAGCAAAACACTCCATATCATTTAAAAATTTACTTAATGCACGTAGGCGTCTCTGATGAGCAGGAGTTAAATACGTCAAAATGAGAATGTCCTTATACAGGTTATTTGCTCTGCAACTGCCACTAAAGCGTAATTGAATTCTGATGACTAAAGGAAGTGCTATGAAGTTAAACATCATATCTCCAGACACTTATAAGATACTTAAAGGCACATTTAGGACTGACGCTATTTTTTCATAACGGTCAAATGGCAGTTTTCTGAATATGTGTCTCTTCCATACTGCAATTTATTTGAGCACCTACGTGTACTGCCAATGATATAGAACTGAGAATGTTGCTACCGTTTTACCTGAAGTTCAGCGTGATCTAAAAAGGAAATTTCGTTGCCATTTCCTTGCTTTTTATTCAGAATTTTATTATCCATAAGAAACCGCACAAAATAAGTACCACTGGCAGTTATAGGACTTTATGTCTCACAAGAAGAGAAACAAACAGAAACTTAAAAATTCTATAAAACCCATCAGAAAACCTTCAATAAAATACAAATCAAATAATTGCATAGCATTGACAGAAGACCTAAATGTTAGAGTGGGGAATATTCCAATCTAAAACATAGTTGGCCAATACGAGGAACAAACATATAATGACTTGAAGATAACAAATACGTTGATTTCAGAGGCTACAGGACAGGCTGCTGGGAGTACAAGGAAAACACATCTATTGCAATATGACAGCATTGCACATCTCTACTAAACACGTTTAACAAACTACCTATCCTAGGAAGAAAAGAAGAATGGGAAGTTAGAAAAACAGCTATACACAAAGCATCATCAAACGTCCTAAGGAAAAGATGGAAGTACTAATGAAGAAAGTAACCTAATAATGGAATAGCGAACTACGACAATTAGTGAATAATAAACGCAGAGCATACCAAAAATACTGTAATGAATGTGGGCGCTTCTATTATTACTTTTAATATTAGTTTCACATGTATATTTTTGTAGATACTCAAAAATTGCTTATACAAACATTAGGTTCAAATTTAATAGCCCCCGCTTGCATTCAATTACGAACGACTTAATTAAGTATGATGAGTGCTTTAATTATTATCTATTGATATAACCTTCATAAATAAAACACCAATCAACTTGATTACTAGTTTTATTCGGTTTACATATGAAAACCAGCCTCAACAATAATTTTTACTGGTTGGAACTTTTATTGGTCGGATTTATCTTATTTCTAGTTATTACCTAGTAACTGACATCTCATTTTTTTACATCCAATTAATACTAGATTCCATCTAATTTTGTAAAATGTCAACAATCTGACAATTCTGACAAATCTTAAACACATTTTAATGATTCAGTTCAGTTCAGTCTTTTAATCTTGCTTGCAGGTACCTCTTATCTTATTTCTTATTTACACTTACACATTCTTTATGCGATTTAAGTACAAATTTCCTGAAATTGTGCTCCCATCCATGTAATTATTGACATGATATATATGACCAATCTTGCCTTTTTCCAATCAACTTGTAATTCAATATTAATTTTAGCATGTATTAATATATAGGCTATTTAGAATTACTTTTTAAGACCATTTTACAGTAAACTTCTGGTTAATTAGATTACATTTGCGTATTTATCTTTACTGAATATGAAACCGTTTTTGATCTAAAAGTAATCTGTTAACATTCCTCTTCAGTTACATGTCCTTTAAATTCTACCTGCTTAAAGTTTAAGTCAATCATGTTCACCTAAAACCCATTTAACTCTTATATTGACATCTCATTTTATCGTTTTATTAAACAACTTTTTTATTTTATTCAATATTAACACTATTAACCATTAAAACATAACCAATTCTGTTATTCATTTTATTTAATTATGTGTATCTACTCCAGTGGGATAAGTAACTCATTACGTCACTCATTTGAAACTATTTTCGTTATTTAATAAAACTCATTACACCACTCAGTTATGTAAGGGCTTCCTTATCTAACTGAGTGATGTAATGGCTTTATTACCTAATTGCAAAAGTATCAAATGAATGACATAATGACATTTGCATACTAAAATATTTTTGAAAATAACAAATCTGACATTTCTCAATTTTAGTTGCAGATAAAATTTTGTACAATACATGTGTGATAATGCATCATTAATATGCTTGTGTGTTTACACACACGTATATAGTGATGCTCTTATCCCACTTGTATAGTATATAACTATTAAAACAGAACCGCTTGCAGGTACAATAAAATAGCAATACATAACATCAAGAACGGAACCAAACAAACAGCATTACAAAGAACGAAGTGTAGAAACTGAAAGAGCCATAAGAGAAGAAAATTATTTAGCAGCTCAATAAGGAGGAAAAACATACTACAACGATAAACATAACAGAAACCGAAAAATGGGAGCTGGATATAATCAGAAAGCAGAAAAGAACTTATCTAAAATGTCGATGAAAAAGACTGGCAAGAGACGAAGCTAACTGTAGATGATATAACTATGCAATAATTAGAAGATGCTTTAAATGTATTATATGTATGTATGTATTATCTGTAACATCATTTACCTTGCAGTGTCGAGGCTGGTGCTTTATGCGCTGGCATCTGGCAGTACAATGATCAACTTGTCCCCGGATTCGGGATACAGAGTTGGATCGCGCCTTTGGTGCTTGCGCAGCAACCATTGTATGAAGCTTTGTATATTAATATACAAAGGTATGAAGTGTGTGTATTGGTGATGTGTTGACCTTGTTACTCTATCTCTTAGGTCTGTAGTTCTGCGTAGAGCACAGTTAATTTGGTGCCCAACTGTGAATGGTCTCACCGAGCCCGATTCCAATCACCAAGGCGGAAAAATTCCGACCCCCGCGGGATTCGAACCGAGGACTTGCTTAATGCAAGTCTGGCGCTTACCCAACAGCGCCACGCGGCGATGCTTTAAAAATTTCAAGAAATAAAAAATTCACATAAACTCATGAAATTAATAAAGAGTAAATAGCTCTTATGGAGGTATGCTTCTGAAATTAAGAATGCTACATTTCTTGAATATGTGTGGAAACAAACTGGTTTCCTCAAGAATGGACTATAACTCAGATAAAATCGCTCTTTAAAAAATGCAATAGAACCGAATGATTTACAATTACAGGAGCATTAGCTAATTAACTTCAGGCTACAAACTATATTAAAAAATTAGAACATCCAGAACACAAACAATTGCAGAAGTGGTTTTAGAAGAAGAGCAGAATGGTTTCGGAAAATAACGGTCTTCCATCAATGGTATTTATATAAATAACATGCTAAAGGCATGGCAACAAGAACCGCTAAGGGGAATCTAGATAAATGCAAGTAAACATGTTAAAACGATACTGTTTGCAGACGACCATGCAATAATCGCAAATTCAGAAGATAATCTACAGCTCCCATCTACAAAATATACAGTATTTAAAAAACACAATATTGCCAAATATCGACAACTAAATCTAAAATAATAGCATTTAAAGGTAAACAATCCATAAGATCTAAAATTATTATAGATAACACTAACCTAGAGCAAATACAAAATTTCAGATGTCTAGGTTGCGATGTCTCATATAATTATAACCAGGACATCGACAAAAATATACCGAGTGTGCGAACATAGGGAAATAGCATGGGAAATCGTATACATGCAGATTCCTGCTTGCCGCTTGAATTGATAGGATTGATGGTGGTATCAATAAAAAAATGCGCTTAATTTGATACTATTTTACTTCAATTGGTTGCTTGTTTAAGATAGAAATAGCTTAAAATATGTAATAAATATTTTGCATTTTATTCACAAAAAAACAGACCAGTGTGAACGTACATTCATCTGTAAAACAGATTGAGCCAAAAAGTTCCTGTCTTCGTTTGAGCGTTCCTGGATAACTTCATTGACTAAGAATATTTCTTGATGACACTGAGCTTTGTAGGGATGATAACCATTTTTCTTCAGAACCTTATGCACTGACCATGGCGATACGTTGCACTCTCGAGCAATACATCTACTGCTGATTGTTTGATCAGCATTTATCAACCCCAAAACTCTTTCTTCCAGCTCCTCGTTGGTTCTTCTATTCCGTTTTCATATAATGTTAATGTTTCGCTTGAATATTTGTTTAAACTTTAATATTAAAATACCTTTTGAATCTCCTGATGGAATTTCAAATTGTTACACAAACTTGTGAATTGTTGATATAGATGGAATAGGTCGATTATTAAATTTAACCGAGAATAAATAACAAACTGTGCCTAAACTGACGCCACTTAAAATGTTTTGATAATAAATACATACCTTCTCTTCATTAGAATATTCAACATTATTATCACTTATAATAATGCAGAAGACTAAAAGCCGTGTTTACACAACTAAAAGTACTATGGTTGCGTTCCACCATTTCTATTTTCGGGTTTTTGTAAACAAACTTCCCTTAACTTTTAATAGCGATATTATCACAGAAAACAATTATTTGTTATGCATATTTCTTGTGTTTTTTAAAACTATTGACTCAGCTTCGAAGGAAAGTCCACTTTGGTTAATTTTCATATCTGCTCATTGAACGCTCCTAAACTTGAAGCCGCACGCACGCGCTAAAAAGGCGTGTCTTTAAAGATTAGGTTAGATAACCTACAAATTTTCAGATTTGGTTACGTTTTACAAAGTTGTGGTGTTGTGTAGTTAACGGCCAAGTTTACGATACATTCCTTGAAGCTGCCAAAGAAGCCGGCAGGTATTTTACCTCGCAAAACTTTGAACAATTACAAAATATTACATTTTAGGAGATGACAAGTTACTAACTGCAGAAGACGTAGACAGAATTGTAACATCTTAGCTGTCATTTGATGATTTGAAAACCATTAATGGCCAAGTTCAAATGTTCAAATACACTGAGCGACAAAAGTCTGGGTTCACGAATAATTTTTCCAATTTTACATACTGAAAATGGTTTCTGGCGCTTAAAATCTGATGTCAATGTTTACGTATCAACAAACTTCAGGTGGATACGCAAGAACACTTTATCAATTGCATGCATCGTGTTGGTAGATACAGCCTGGAAAGACACGTCCAATCATTGTGAGTTTTTCGAGTTACAGATATCGGCAGGCAGTCTACTCTAAAAATCTCTCTTGAAGAATACCAGGGTTGTGATTAAGGAAGACTTGACGAGGGCAAATCTACAGCTGTTACAAGAATCCCAAAAAATTGTAGGAAAGGGGAAGGCGTGGACACGCGATGGAAGAGTTTACAGCAATTCAGTAGGACCAGATGGATTAAATGCTAAAATGTTGAAGCTGTGTTGCCCTCACATTGGTCAATACCTGGCTCACATTATTAATACTTGCATTACGCAAAATGCATATCCGCCACTGAGGAAATTATAAAAATAATTAATTCATTAAAAAGCAATTCAGTAGGACCAGATGGATTAAATGCTAAAATGTTGAAGCTGTGTTGCCCTCACATTGGTCAATACCTGGCTCACATTATTAATACTTGCATTACGCAAAATGCATATCCTAATTTATGGAAATCTGCATTTGTAGTTCCCTTGCCTAAAGTTGAACGTGCTGTTGAACTAAAAGATTTCAGACCAATTATAGTAGGAGAGCTGCTGACATTTTTTGGTGATCATTTAGTTAAGGCCTATTTTTTGAGAGAATGTTGCTGGAGGCATGTATAAGTGTCAGCTGTAAGGATTCTCCTAGATAGCGGTATCGGAGGGAGGCAGAACACCCTAACTGTGCACTGTCAGTATATGTCAAATTCGAGGTGAGCCGGTTAGGTTTTGTGTCAAAACTGGCGGAAAACATAACCTGCTAACCTCGAATTTGACATAACTTACACTAAAAAAGTCCATAAGGGGCGGCTGTGGAAATTGAAACATATGAATAATAGGTTGGTGGCATTGTAAGTCTATGTCAAATTCGAGGTTAGCAGGTTATGTTTTCCGTTTCAGTGACTTTTTGATACTTTTCATAACTGCTCAAAATCATATTGATTTCACCTAAAAATGAACTAAATGAATTAATAACAGATTCATCCATTTTCAAGTAAGCTCTATTCTATGTGTAATGGTTAATTTATACAGGGTCCGGCAACGAAGCGGGGGTGGAAGATATTTCTAAAACTATGAGAGTTGCATAAATATTGCGTATATAAAAGTTGTAGGTACTAAGGTGCTGCACATTACTAAAATAGTTTTGATTATACAGGGTGTCTCAAAAAAGTGTAGCGGATCAAACTTACTTTTTTTTAAATAGAATGCCATATATTTAGGTAGCTTAAAAGTTATGTATTGAAATACTCTTCATTTTCATATAAAGTTGTATGGGTCTAACGTCAACTGTTTTGGAGATATTAACAATTTTATGCAAAAAATTGCTGAACTTCAGGCGGCTGCTGTAAGCGACAGAAAACAATTGAATGAAGGAAAACGTTACCAAAAAATTATGATTTTTGTAAACTATCTTTCAAGTGTAAAATGGTGGATCTGGGTATTAATGTTATACAGAGTGCTCAATATTTGCAAATTTAATTTCTTTTTTTTTCAAATGAAACGCCCTGTATATTTTTGTATTTTTGAAAAGCCCTTTTAATGAACTTTCTTTTGATATGTTACTTCATACCTCTTAAGTTCCAACTGTTTTTCAGATATGCGAGTTTAAACATAAAAAACAATTTAAACCCCTTAAGATGCTTTATTTCAAGGGATAAAAAACAAACGCCTTTATAATAATGATTTAAACACTTGAATTCTTCAAACAAAAGATAAAACCAAGCTTAAAATACAAAAATTGAACCAGAACTCAAAACTAGAAATAACCAATACGAAAAAAGCAAAAAAAGCAGGAAAAAATTAAATCTGAAAATCGACCGAATTTTGAGAAAGGAAATGAAGTGGAAGAAGAAAGCTCATTAAAAGTACTTTTTAAAAATACAGGGATATACAGGGTGTTCCATTTAAATAAATCAAACTAATTATATTTGCAGATTATGAATTCTCTGTACAGCTTTAATACTCAAAGCAGGAAAGGAGAACTATTTGAACATTTAGTGTAATTACGTATAAGCTTTTGGTGTATTGGCTTTTCTTTTTTTTATCTGATTTAATTTGACCGTGGAATTAATTTATTCCTACATTTATCGTTTTTTTTCTTGTTTATAATTTCCTGTATCAACACTGACTGAATTTATATTTTCTAAACCTGGTTTTGTGTTTTTATTTTTAGAGAGATCATGCGTTTAAATCACTATTTTAAGGGCGTTTGTTTTTTATCCCTTGAAGTAAAGCATCTTACGGGATTTAAATTGTTTTTATGTTCAAACACACATATCTGAAAAACAGTTGAACTCAGAAGTATGAAGTAACATATCAAAAGAAAGCTCATTAAAAGGACTCTTCAAAAATAAAAAATATACAGGGAGTTCCATTTGAAAAAAATATCGAAATTATTAAATTTGCAAATATTGAGCACCCTATATAACATTAATACCCAGATCCACCATTTTACACTTGAAAGATAGTTTACAAAAATTATAATTTTTTGGTAACGTTTTTCTTCATTCAATTGTTTTCTGTCGCTTCAGTCGCCTGAAGTTCAGCATTTTTTTGCATAAAATCGTTAATATCTCCAAAACAGTTGACGTTCGACCCACACAACTTTATATGAAATTGATGAGCATTTCAATACAAAACTTTTAAGCTACCCAAATATAGGGCATTTTATTTAAAAAAGTAAGTTTGATTCGCCATACGTTTTTGCGACACCCTGTATAATCAAAAATATTTTAGTAATGTCCACCACTTTCGTACTTACAACTTTTATATACACAATATTCATGTAACTCTCATAGTTTTAGAAATATCTTCCACCCCCGCTTTGTTGCCGGACTCTGTATTTATACAGTACAGTAAACATTGCGCTTCCATACTTTGACCAAAATTATTTAAAAAGATATTTTTGTCAACTACACGGAAAAATTGCATGTTCAACACATTGGAAAAATGATTCTTCCATGTTCATGTAAAACTTTTACATTCGCTGGAAAACTCTCACTTTTCTTAACTTGTAGAACAATCTACTATTAATTCACTAGCGATTTAAGAACAACTCGCTAGCATATAAACATTATACACAGTTACTTATGGTTGCTATTATAGAGTTAATAATAATAATGTCAGTTTAAAATGACAAAGAAATAATTAATCGAGTTATTTAACAATAACAGTAACGGCGTAACTGGAGACTTGAGTTACCGCATTTATATTTTTATGACGCTCAACGGCTTAAACCTGAAAAGAAACACAGATTGCAAGCAGCTGAAAATTATTTCGGTGGCACAAGTAATTCTCACATATAATCTCATAAGAGTATTAATTCTTTCCTGATTTTTTTTTGACTGCATCTAACAACGTCGTATTAATTAGGACGCCTTCCAGAGGCGAGCGTTTCCTTTCCAGAGACTTTCCATTTGAAAATATATTTTTTGGAACTTTTCCTTACTGCCAATCTCTAGCGTGCTTTTAAAACTTTCTTTAGTGCAACAAAAGTTATTACATTTGTCGTACATTTTAAATGCGGCATATGCCGCGGGTTTCAGCTAGTTTACTATAA
>CALNHX010006776.1:32499-65641 GCA_940337035.1 Agriotes lineatus
TTGGATGTTTTTAATCCTTAATAATCTCAAATGTTCTGGGAATGCAACTATAATTTTCAATAGTAGGTAATTAATTGATTTATTGATTATTTTTCTTGATTATAAACAATAATTATTAAAATTAGAAATAAAAAACCTCCAGCTGAAACTGCCTATGAAATATTCTACCACAAAGGTGCGCTTCCAAAAATGTCTTGATGATAGTCAAAGAAGGCTAGAAACGAAATAAAACCATAATATGGGGTACATTGTTGAATTCAGAATAAAAAGAGCTTCTAAAATTTCACATCAGAAAATTACAACAGTATTTAAAAAAATGAAGTTGATTATGGTTGCTCGAAGACGAAAGTCGGATAAAAAAAATCTGGTGTGATACACTCACACAACTTCCTTTTACAGTGATCTTATAATTAGTCAAAAATTTCATTTTTAATTTTTAACCATTTGTTAAAAATTTTCAAAAATTACAAATTCTACAAAAACGGTACAAAATCGAGTGTTAGTTGAAGAGACAAATTTTCTCTAGAATTTTAAGGTAAATTCAAAAATGTAATAATATACCGGGTGTTTTATTTAAAATAGGAGTTAATAAAAAAATAGAAAAAAAAACAAAAGAAACCCACTTTAGAAGCATTCAACTGGAAAATCACCTATCTCACATCAATACACATTAAAAATGTAAGAAAAATGTAAAATTAAAAAAAAATCGTTAGAGCCGTTTTTGAAAAAATCGAAAAAAACTGAAAAATCACAAGAGTAAACACCTACTTCCGGTTATGCGATTTTCTTCAAAAGCTTGCTGTCTTATCTACATAGTACACAAAACTTATATATGAAGTTTCAACGCCATACCTCTTTTCGTTTTTGAGATATTCTGTTCACAGACACACACACAGACAGACACACAGACAGACAGACCAATGAAAAAAAATATGTTTTTTTGGATCAGGGGACTCTAAAACGTGAAGATCTGTTGAAAACTCAATTTCGAATTTTTGGGGTGAATCCAATACTTCCTTTGTAGTAGTAAAAGGAAGTAAAAATGATATTGTATTGAAACAATAAAGAAGCCTACCTGCGATCGATTACTAATAATACTCTATGGTAGTATAATCGCAGATCAACCCCCTTATCATTTATACACCACGGTAGCTCTGAAATGTTTGTACTCACCGCAATGACCTAGCTAGCTTCAAATTGGGTGGCCTTGGGTCGCAGATTTCTATCATCACCTGAACTGCTGCAAGCTCTTTTAATAATAGTAAAAAACACAGGGCGCCAGAAATCACAGATTTCGAGAAATAAATAAAATTATAGCAACAATTAGGTTTATTTAATTAATAATTAATAGTTGCTCGCAACATCGTAATTAGGTCTGTAAATTGTTTATCACAAGGTTTAAATACAGTATATAATACAGTACTGTATGACCAGTAAAGTCCGCATCATATGGGAATTTTTTTTATTAATAGCTTTTTTCAAAATTTGACTTTGGCATCAATTTGTGCTTCGATCGAGATGAAAATTAACCAAAAAAATAGTAGTCACGTCATTCGCATCATCTGTCAAATTTTATTTTTTTTTCAAAAAAAATTCAAAAGTGGGGTTATTTCTCAAAATATCGAAAAAAGTTATTAGAAAAAGTTTTTCTAAATGCAATTTTTAGCCCATATGCAAAATTTCAGCTGTATAAGATAATTTAGATTTTTTGTCTATTTTTTTAATTTATTTGACCCTGTATAATGTAACTCCATAAAATAACTATTTTTGAAAACGCAGTTTGTGTCTAAAAGTAATACACGTTATTTTATGAAGTTACGTTATACAGGGTCAAAAATAAATAAACTTTGCATCACATGTGACTAAATTTTAATAGCCCTATTTGGATTTTGTAGAAAAAGACACATTTAATATGGCGCTACTTTAAAGAAAATGTGTCTGGAATAAAGCATTGTCAAAACTAAGAAGTTTTATGTAGGTTGCGTTGAGTCTTACTTTGCAACAGTAGTGCAATTTAAAAAAAAATGGACAAAAAATCTAAATTATCTTATACAGCTGAAATTTTGCATATGGGCTAAAAATTGCATTTAGAAAAACTTTTTCTAATAACTTTTTTCGATATTTTGAGAAATAACCCCACTTTTGAATTTGTCTTAAAAAAAATAAAATTTGACAGATAATGCGAATGACGTGACTACTATTTTTTTGGTTAATTTTCATCTCGATCGAAGCACAAATTGATGCCAAAGTCAAATTTCGAAAAAAGCTATTAATAAAAAAAAATCCCATATGATGCGGACTTTACTGGTCACACTGTATATTACTAATGCTGAAAATGCAGCACACACAAAAAATATGCGAACCTCTTTTGGGCTCTTGGATTGAATGTGATCACAACTCAATGAAGGATTAAGCTTACCACTGTCATATGTTTTAACCGTTATCTCGGTAATGATAGTAAAATGGCGTGAGGGCACTTTTTACAAAATTCTTAATACGTATTCATTTAGCAAAACTTTAAATTTGTGAATTGTAAGTTTGGGAACAATTAATACATTATGTTTTAAATTTGTAAAGCATAGTGTTCGTATTTTCTCTTCTGCATAGACCGTAATAAAACGCTCTTTTGAAATATAGTAACTGAGGTTTATTAACTAACCACAAGGAAGCAAAATCAAACCGATCTTGACAAACGCACATTTAGCAGTCATCATTTAGCAGTAATACTGGTTCGTAAGCGAACGCTTCTTAAAACATTCTTATTTTTAGGCAAATTCTTAGAGCCATTTTATGACCCTAAAACAACATAACTTTTATGTAGCAGCAGGCAAGAAATTATGTAGCGGCAAGAAATTCCTCTGCTAATCAGAGGCGGACTTAAATATCTCAAATTACAAAATCTAATAAAAGTAAATTGTCTGTATCTCGAATGGTATTTCGAACATGCCCCCCTCCTTGGAAGGCCGAAGGGCACTTTCAACCCCGAAACCACACTTGTTAACTTTCCGAAGACGGAAGCGGGCACAACTTGGCGAAGGACCGCTTGGTTTCACCGCTGGCGGTACGAATGATGGCAACCCTAGGAACACCATCCTTTCCTGGATGTAGCTGCATAATACGCCCAAGCCTCAAACGCAGAGGGGGCGCGCTGTCTTCCTTTAACAGCACGAGCGAGCCTAATTGCAACTCGCCCTGGTTCTTCCTCCATTTTGCTCTTTGTTGTAGCCCCGAGATGTACTCGCAGTGCCAACGGTTCCAAAAATGCTGTTGGCATTGCTGAATATGCTGATATCTGGACAGCCTTCCGGTAGAAATCTCCTTTAGGTCTGCATCCGGAACTGTTGTCAGCGGCCTACCCACGAGGAAGTGAGCCGGGGTAATAGGGAGCAAGTCATCTGGATGGTCAGATAAAGAAAAGAGGGGACGCGAGTTTAGCACAGCCTCAATCTGCACAAGTAAAGTATTGAGCTCCTCAAAAGTTAAATGAGCTTCTCCCATGACCCTTTTGATGTGTTTTTTGCTGGATTTTATTCCAGCTTCCCACAAGCCCCCAAAGTGGGGAGAGTACGGTGGAATAAATTTCCAAGAGATGCCCTCACTGGTGGGAAAATCAGTGAATACCCCCTTATTAAGAAATTCGCCCAATTCTTTTAATTCAGACTTAGCTGCTATGAAATTTTTGCCGTTATCTGAGTATATACGAGCTGGCCTTCCTCGACGCGACACAAATCGCCTTAAGGCCATTATAAAGGCATCTTTCGTCAACTCTGAAATTAACTCTAGGTGGATCGCTTTTGTAGTGAAACAAATAAACAGCCCGATATAGCATTTATTAATCTTTCCGCCTCGCCCCTTCCTGTCTTTTATCAGAAGCGGACCTGCATAATCCAATCCAGTTGTATGGAATGGAGGCCCGGGTTCCAGACGTGACTCGGGTAGCTGACCCATTTTTGGTTGAATTATTTTTGGGTTATTTCGAAAGCATGGAATACATTGCCTGACCACTTTTTTCGCTAAATTCCTGTCCAATACCGGCCAAAACTGCTCACGCACCGACGCCAAGAGCTGCTGCGGACCTGTATGAAGTAAGCGAATGTGTTCATTTTCAAAAATAAGGCGCACAAAATGGCTTTTTGCGTCCAATACAATCGGATGTCTTTTGTTGACTGAAAATTTTGAATTCTTTAATCGCCCACCGACTCTTAAGACACCATCCTGATCTAAAAATGGATCCAGGTTAATGATGCGGCTTTTGGACTGGAGGGAATTTTCAGTGTTGAGTTTACGAATTTCCTCAGAAAATGAAGTTTTCTGCGAGGCCTTTATGAGAGCTTTAAACGCATACTCTAACTCGCTTACCGAAAGCTTATCATATCTTTTAGCCGTATTTGTTCGTATTGCCTGGCAGTTAGCTTTAAACCGAAACATCCAAGCTGTGACGCGTTTTAGCTTTCGCAACGTCGAGTATCTATCGAAGGGAAATTCTACTGTCGCTTGAGAAACGAATGCCCGAGTATCTTTGCGCACGTCGGGTAGCTCGGGAATTTTGCTAGTTTTTGGAACTTGTTTAGGCCAATTTTCAGAACCGTTGACCAGCCAATTCGGGCCGTGCCACCATAAGTCGAGACTTTGAATTTCGCTTGGTTTCACTCCACGTGACAAAATGTCCGCTGGATTATCCTTACTGCGTACATGACGCCACATATCGTCACTCGTCAATTCCTGGATTTCGGCCACTCTGTTACTTACAAAGGTTTTTAGCCTATTTGGAGGAATTTTTAGCCAACCAAGGACTATTGTAGAATCGGTCCAAAAAACGCGATCGTCGAATTTTACTCGGATAGCTTTGGCAACCTTGTCCGCGAGTCTTGACAATAATAGTGAGGCTGATAACTCTAGCCGCGGCAGGGTGACGGTTTTGAGCGGTGCCATCTCTGTTTTTGCGCAAAGCAAGTTTACAAAAACATTGTCGTCTTGATCGGTAGTCCGCAAATAAATGCATCCGCCGTAAGCTTTGGTAGAGGCATCTGCAAAGCCGTGTACTTCGATTCGTTTAGGGTTTTCGCATAAAGCATGCCGACTTATTTGAAGGGCATTTAGTTGAGGCAACTCATTTCGGAAATCGCACCAAAACGAATGCATGTGCCATAAATGCTGTAATAAGATTTTGGCAGTCACAACGCACGGACTTAGCAGCCCGAGGGGATCGAAGACCTGCGAAATGCTCGAAAGGATTACTCTTTTGTTTATTTTTTTATTTATCGGGGCCTCATTTATATTATACATTAATTTATCTGTAGTCGGACACCACGTGAGACCCAAAGTCTTAGCGTTTTCGTTGACTCCAAACTCTAATACTTTTACCGATGAGTTGTCTTCAACTACGTGTTTTAAAACTTCACGTTCGTTTGAATAAAATTTGCGCAATTCAAAACATCCTTGTCCTAAAATATCAGACACCTCCTTAACAATTGCGGCAGCTTCTTCCGCGGAGTCCAAACCCGTAAGGAGATCATCCACATAGAAGTCCCTTTTGACAATTTCGGCGAACTTTGGGCGTTCGTTTTTGTTTTGTTCGGCCAGCTCATACAAGCACCGCACTGCGAGGAATGAAGCTGCAGTGGTGCCGTATGTGACAGTGTTCAATTCGAAAGTGTCAAGCGGTTTTTTGGGACTGGCACGCCACAAAATTCGTTGCAAGCACCGCTGTTCTGGCGCTATTAGCACCTGCCGGTACATTTTTGCAACGTCGCCCGAAATTACATATCTATGTTGACGGAACCGCAACAAGATTGACATGAGATCGCTCTGAATGGATGGCCCGGTCATTTGTAGGTGATTCAGGGAATAACCGCTGCTTGAAGGGGCCGAGGCGTCAAAGACCACACGTAACTTGGTGGTGAGACTACTTTCCCGTAAAACACCTGAATGCGGCATGTAGTAGGCCATGGCTTCTGAATTTTTGGGTTCGATTTTTTGCATATGACCCAACTCCAGATATTCGCTTATAAAATCCGAATATTGCTGTCTAATTTCGGGTTTGGATCGTAGTCTCCGTTCCAGTGACAAAAACCGGCGCTCCGCCTGGGTGTATGAATCACCCAATTTTTCGACAGAGTCTTTAAACGGGAATGCTACAATAAACCTGCCATCAACCGCGCGTTTTGTATTGGCCACGAAATGCGCTTCGCAGCTCAATTCTTCTTGAGAGAGTGGCTTTGTCGGACTGCACTCCTCAAGCTCCCAAAACCGAGCAAGTTGAGTTTGAATGTCAGCCTAGTGACTGAGATAACATGAAACCGTTGAGGATTTGTTTTTATCTGAGAAATGTGCCATGGGACCGGACACAATCCAGCCGAAACGTGTTTTCTGGAGCATCGGTTTATTAGGCCCCAGTGAAATTTGACCAATGCAAATCAACTTCCAAAAAAGCTGAGCGCCTATTAACAGGTCGATTCTTTGCGGCTTGTAGAAAGAAGGATCCGCCAGCTTAATATTTTTTGGAATTTTTAGCTCTGAAGCTTTTAGATCGATGCTTGGCAATATTCCGGTGATTTGTGGCACGACAAAACACGATATGTTGGCCGAAAAATTGTTATGTAGCGCTTCAACTTTGACCTCGCATTTTGAATCTATGCTGGAAATCGCGTTGTTTAATCCTAGCACAGTTATCGATTCTTTCGAGGTTCTCAGGTTGAGCTTATTGCACATATCTTGAGTTAAATAATTAGATTGGGCACCCGAATCAAGTAAGGCGCGAATTGTATGAGGATTTTTCTGATTGTCAAGGATTTGAACGTACGCTGTTGACAACAGAACATGTGCGTCGATGCATTGCATGGAAAGTACGACGCTGTCCGTATTTGGCGTAGTTGATTCGCATGCGCTTGACTTTGCAACCGATTTTTCAACGTGCAGTAGAGTATGATGTTTTTCTTCGCATTTCGTACAAGTTCCCCGCCGACAAGCTCCGCGCGTGTGCCCTGGCCGCAGGCAATTTGTACAAAGCCTTAAGTTGTGCAACTTTTCTAACTTTTCATCATGCGCAAGCTGCAGAAAGTCCGAACAATTGTGGATATAATGTTGCTTTTTGCAAAACCTGCATTTGATAATGTAATTGTTGCTGCTATTGCCCTTATTGTTAGTTGCCAAAAATCCCTTTGTGCTACGTGAACCTTTATTTTTATCCGCGGTTTTCTCGCATTGCGTCTGTTTCAACGTTTCGAGCAAATCTGCGCGGGATTTTACAAACGATTTTAGGTCAGCTAATGTGGGCCTTTTTTTTGTCAGCAATGAAATTTTCCCATTCTTGTAAGCTTACAGGATCCAGGTTTTCCCCGACAAAAAATACTACGATAGTGTCCCAATTTTCAGTGGGCTCGCCTAATTGTTCCAACGCGCGCAAATTTTTTGAGACGGAATCAATTATTTTTCGGAGCCCCTCTGCCGATTCTTTGGACATGCGTTCGATGTTAAATAAGCCTCGCATATGATTTTTGATGAGCAGTTTTGTGTTGTCATATCTATCTAGCAAAGCCTTCCATGCTATCGGATAATTATTCGCCGAAAATTCTAAAGAAGCGATCACCTCGCTAGCTTTATCAACCAAAGCAGCTCGTAAATAATGGAATTTTTGAATCGAGCTAATACTGTTACTTTTGTGGATTAATGACTCGTAAGTGTCGCGAAATTCCAGCCAGCCCGAATATGACCCGTCATACGTGGGGAGTTGGATAACAGGCAATTTGATAAAATTATGTTGTCCGTCGCCTTTGCCATAATTTGAATTTGGGCTTTGATTTGAACTTAAATCTGCGGCTGCGGATGGAGAAACGTCATCTTTCGGCGCGTTTTGCTTGATAATTTGCCTGGCTACGGCACATTGTTCAAAAAATTTATTTTCGAAAGATGTTCGCTCTAAAAGTTCGGCTGCTACATCCTCCGCTGTGCTTTCGATCACTAACGACTGACTAAGGAATACAAAGAATGGAAGCTAAATTGCCAATGGTATTGAACCTAAATGACCAAATAATAACCCTCGGAGAATTTTGAAATTCGTTAAAATACCCAATTACACAGTTGCAGACTGTACTAATAGGTAAAAGGGCATTTTTAGGAAAATATACCTGAATGGAATAGGAACGACTCACTTTTTTGGCGAAGACTTGGACCCTTTCTGTTCGAATTGGAACCCCGGTTGATGTTGGCGTTTAGATGGAAACTTCACAGTGGCTGCTTCGTCCGGCGAACGGTATTTCTTAGTTCGCGCGAGCACGTGTAGTCAAGATAATAATCGATGGATATTTTACTTTGCCGGCACTTCGGTCAGTTTCTATATTTCACTTGCACTTGAGTTGTGGAAACCACGCTCTGCTACCAAATTATGTTCGTATTTTCTCTTCTGCATAGACCGTAATAAAACGCTCTTTTGAAATATAGTAACTGAAGTTTATTAACTAACCACAAGGAAGCAAAATCAAACCGATCTTGACAAACGCACATTTAGCAGTCATCATTTAGCAGTAATACTGGTTCGTAAGCGAACGCTTCTTAAAACATTCTTATTTTTAGGCAAATTCTTAGAGCCATTTTATGACCCTAAAACAACATAACTTTTATGTAGCAGCAGGCAAGAAATTATGTAGCGGCAAGAAATTCCTCTGCTAATCAGAGGCGGACTTAAATATCTCAAATTACAAAATCTAATCAAAGTAAATTGTCTGTATCTCGAATGGTATTTCGAACACATAGATTTATGAATAATTAATACATTACGTTTTAAATTTGTAAAGCGTAGTCTAAATTTGTAAATTGTAAATCTGAAGCGTCGTTACAATCGATTCAGCCAACAATTCATAGGCGGACGTGGTTATCAACAAAAGTTGAAACAAGACTAACCTGGGTGGTGATAAAAAAACGTTGCCGGCAGGCACTGAATTGGTCCAGAATTAGCTTAGCGTACAGCCGACAGCAACATCGAACTCGTGGCCGAATTTGATAATGGAACGGACGCTCCTTGTACCACTTGGCAAGCTCAAGATGACATTCCAGAAAGGAGTTGCGGGTCCAAGTTATTGATTAGGGTGTTAATTAGGAAACTCAAATAGTCTTCTAAAAACGGCATCAAAGAATGGCGTTTAAAAGTGAAGTTGAAAAATTACGTCAAAGAGCTAATAAAAAAAAGAAATTACTAAACTGAATATCAAACAAGTAGCGTAGACATACCTGATTTTAGTCATCAGCTCACAAACGAAGTTAATTAATAATTGGTGCAGTAGCACGCGGGAATGCCTTCGTAGAAGCAAGTTACTTCAACCGAATGCAGAAATCGAATGCCCACAAAACAACGAAATAGCTGCTCGCTGGCGCAAAGCGATAACAAGTGAATTTTGGAAAAACCAAATCCAACACTTTTTCGCGAACAAGATTTGATATCGTTTGAAATACAGCGAATTATAATTCAAGTGAAAATATACAGGCTGGCCCGAAATAGATGGGTAATTGGCGAAACAAATAGACAGAGCTAAAAATTTGTTTCAGTATTCTCTCCTTATCTTTGACACTCTGTATATACACTCACCGGCACGAAAAACGGAGCACTTGCATTTTTTGATTAGATTTAAAATTGTATCCCTTTTTGATGTTTTATTATTACATTTATTATTATACATTTATTATACATGTTATAATGGTAAATGTATAATAAATGTATAATAATAAATGTAATAATAAAACATCACAAAGGGATACAATTTTAAATCTAATCAAAAAATGCAAGTGCTCCGTTTTTCGTGCCGGTGAGTGTATTAAATCATAGAAATATCTTCAAGAGTATGTGGGATATTAGATATACACGTGTTTCTATACATTTGCCCACCACTGTATTTATTAACCCAGTACTTATCCACTTACTTGACCACCGCACTGTCAACGTCAAATGAAACAAAAATTGGACTGCAGTTCCTACCTGTAAAATCGTTACGAAAATGTCAAAGAAGAAAAGTAACGTTGCCTTCTTAGTATTTGTTTAATTCAAAATCGCTAGTTAATTCAAGGCAATTAATAAATTACAATTGTAATTTTTGTATCTTTGCACTCGTCGGATTTTTTATTACAAAAAATTAATTCATTGATAGCCAATAATTTCAAACGTTTAATTTCGTTTTTATGCCTGATGTCTCGTCGATATTACTTTTATTAGACTATGCATGTTGATGTTTGCTACATCTTGTAAGAAACTGTTGACGATTCAAAGATTGTAGATCATTTGCTTGCACTGTTGAGGATTTGCGCAAGGCCAAACGACAGCTGTCATCACTCGACAGTAACTGCTGTTTTCATAGTTCTTGTATTTGCACCATTAATTTGTAAGTGAAACTATAGAAAAATGACAACAGCGGCTCGGCCAACGTTTGAGCCCGCTCGGGGCGGGCAAGGAAGGGGCGAAAAAGACCTAAGTGCCATGTCTAGGCAATATTCCAGCCGTGATCTGCCAGGCCACACAAAACTCAAATACAGGTTAGTTTACCACTGATAACATTAACAGGATTTCCTAAGTTCACTATTCTGACGTGATTGCTTGCTCTTGTAGGGAACATGGCCAAGGTACTGTTGAGGAAACTCGCAGCCGAGACTTCCGCAAGGAGCTGGAGGATCGTGAGCGCGAGGTGAAGAGGCCGCGAGTGGGGGGACAAGCCGACCACACAAAGCGTCTGAAGCTAGATCAGCTGCCTGCTGCCAGTTTAGATGCGGATGATCCATTGGACGAGGAGGATTCCGATTCTTCTGGTGACGAAGACGACATGGAAGCGCTTTTGGCAGAACTGAACAAGATCAAGAAGGAGCGTGCTATGGAACAGGCTAAGAAGGAAATAGAGAGAAGGCAGGAGGAGGAACGTATTCGAATGGAGAATATTTTGAGTGGCAATCCACTGCTCACGCATTACTCATCAGGCTCGGCTAAAAACGACCACAAGGTGAAGAGGCGGTGGGATGATGATGTCGTGTTCAAGAATTGCGCCCGTTCTGAACCGGAGAAGAAAAGTAATGTGTTTATCAACGATTCTTTGCGTTCAGATTTCCATCGTAAATTTATGGAAAAATATGTAAAATAAGTTTTATAAAAGTGTTCAATGTGCAGGTGAAATTTGCATTAATCTTATCAATTAACTTTATATTAAATATAGTGTAATTAAGTGAAGATGATTAAAAATTAGAAGTAGATAAGGTCTGCATAAAAAGTGTGTTCGAATAAAATAAGAATTGCTACAAAATGTTTTTTTGTCTACAGAAACGTAAGTTAATAAGCAGTACTACAAGCGTGAAATGAATGGAATTATAAAGAAAGCCGATTTTTACTCGTTATAAAAAATGTTATTTATCATAAAATCCCCCTTATCTGTGACAGGGCTTTGAACCATCCCCTGGGGATATAGAGGTCCTACTGTACTACAGTTAGTTTTGTCTCAGTACAAGGTCTTAATTGTTAAATTTAGCTGATATTTTGTATATAGATTTTGTTTGTTATAGTGTATATGAAATTAAATTTTGTAACAGATTTAGCGTATTTGTTGAATTAAACAACCAAAAAGTATGAACATTAAAAGAGTTTCAGAAATGACATAAAGTACGCTTTAGACAATGTAAAGTATGTTTTTTTTTCTATAACTGTCAGTGTTACAATGTTGGTAGATGTGTTTAAAACGCTAGGAAATTTGTATACCTCGTGTTGGTACAGCTTTTTCAAAATTATGGTTATGTGTAAATTTTGAATGTCAAAGTTTCTTAATTTGAACTCTTGACAAATTTCTTTTTTTAACATGGAATCATCATCATCAAAGTCGGATAAAAAAAGAAAACCAAGAATAATTTTAAATGCAAAAATGAAGCAAGCGATATTAAATTATGACATATCTGTCAAAATGACAATCATTTTTGAGTGGAAGAAAAGAACTAAAAATCTATGTACCAACATTATTAAAACTAGGGACCCTGCAGGAATGCAACTTATCCCCTAGAAAGTTGACCTTGAAAATTATTATAGAAAGAAAATGTACTTACTTTAATTAATATTAATGGAATGACATTAAATAAGCCAGTGGACATAATGTATAGATGCAAAGAATATTTTACTGATCTTTTAATCATCGAAGATGGAGAAGGGAGGGAAATGAGAACTGAACAAGTGAATAATGTAGAGAAATTGATAGACAAGAAGGGGAAGCTGAGAGAGAGAAAGTACAAGGAAAAATTATTAAAGGACTTTGCTAACAATTTTGAATACCGTATGGAAAAAGAAGAGTGCCAAAGGAGCCGAGAAAGCACATATTGTATTATTTAAGAAAGAAGGCAACAGACGATCCCTACCGAGGCGTAGCACTTTGTGTGTGCATCTAGTAAATTATAGGAGAAAATCCTAGAAGGCAGGCTAACAAATCGGAACAAAACATTGACGAGATTCAGCATGGGTTGAGTACTACACAGTACTTTCGACTAGTGATGTGTTGATCCGGTTGGACTCGGTACAATCCGGGTCAGGATCGAATCCAAATTTCCAGTCTGGATTCAATCCAATACAATACAAGGTTTTGTGAGGGTTTTGCGGGGAACAGGAAACGATGATGGTGTCCGTTTTAGAGCCTCGACACATGACACTGCTGGAGTTGCATGCTTTTTTATCAGTTATCAGTGATTTATGGCCTCTGGCGTCTTTGTAGGTGCCCAATTGGAGTTTGAAACAAAAAACATACCGAATTACCGACTGCGTGACCACCGACAAAAACAAAGATATTATGTAATATCAAATGTCGGATACCAAATCAACTGCCTACTTATGTTTTTATTCTTTGCGATTTGTAACACAGGGCTTTTTAGGTTTTTGTATTCTGATTACTACTTCATTCTGTTGTATTTGTCTTTTCGCCAAGTGCATCATTATTACCTAACTCCTATTGTAA
Source organism: Agriotes lineatus (assembly GCA_940337035.1). NCBI lineage: Eukaryota > Metazoa > Arthropoda > Insecta > Coleoptera > Elateridae > Agriotes > Agriotes lineatus. The sequence continues at coordinate 45,456 of CALNHX010006776.1, forward strand.
AAATGAACAAAAAAACGTAGTGAAATTTGGAAGCTGTTTAATGTAGTAGATGGAAATATTGAGAAATGTAGGTACATTCTGTAGTGGTACATTTTCTTATAAAGTTGATGCAAGAGCAAATTTAACCAGGAATTTAAAGAGGAAACATCCAAGGGAAGTCGAGAACGCAAGAAGAGCATCGCGTTGTTCGTTCTTAGTTCCGACTGACTGAGGACCTGAAAGGCATATTCAATTTCGATTTTGTTCCGAGGAACGAATCCGACGGACTCGTTCCAGTTGCGGAATGGGATTGGAATGAACGAGTCTGCTAAAGTATCGAAACTTCCCATCACTACTTCCAACCTAATATTCACTATAAAACAAATTTAAAAAACAGTATTATGACACTAAACTGTTTGTGTTTCTTGGATTTTGCAAAAGCTTTGTCAGTCTTGTAGTTATTCAACTTCGTATTTAATTTCCTGTTTCATTTTGTCATGCCTTGAGTCTGTTTTTATGTCCTGATTTAATGTCGCCCTCACAAGGTAGTGGCAGCGTACAAACATCAAACAAGTAGAGACACTCATGTGCAGACGCGGATGGGCCATAAGGCAAACCGGGAATTTTCCCGGGGCGCCGCGTTTTTGACGCTTTTGGCGCCGGTCACGTTCGATAAAAAAGAAATATAAAATAAAATGAATCAGTCAACGTATAACGAATCATGATACGATATACGAGCAATCGGAGCAGGTGCATGTAACGCTGACACGCGCTTATATTTCCAGGAATACTGTCTTCTAATCTTGCACCAGCCCAGTCGACTACTCAACTGGAAATACGGGTTTGTCCGGTTTTATCACTGTTACCATGCGTGTGATCTAAATTCTGTATATAGTTAACAGGAGAGCCGGTTTGGTAATTTTTGTTTATTATTTTTGTCCAATTTGTTTTGTGTGATTTGGAAAGTTCTATCTCGAAGAAACCGTAAGTATTTACCTATCTTTTGACAAATTGAAAACTCGTGTATTTGACTGAACAAATAATTTTTTTCGGTTTCTAGAAAAGTTGAATGCTGTTAGTATTCTGGGTTCATGAATAAACATGGAATCAAACAAAAAGAAAATGGGCGGCGCCGAACGTATGAGGCTGAAGCGCAAGCTGGATTTGGAAAAAAGCGCTGGAAGATGTAAAAAGTTAGATCAATTTATAAACAAGAAGGATTCTACACCCCTTGATGTTCAAGAAACTACCAAAAGTACAGAAGTTCATAATAAAGATCAAACTACTGCATCTTCGCCAAACACGTCTGAAATTACAGTGACAGAAAATATCGAATCAGCCGAAGTGGATATTGATAGCAATAATCAAGTTCAGGATAAAAACTCGGTGTCCTTAGCTCGAGTATTTACTATCCGCGATCTTGGGGTAATCTTCGATTCTAAACTGTCTTTCTCGCAACAAATAGATTTCACAGTTAATAAAGCAAATCAACTTTTGGGGTTTATTAGGAGAGTTTGCTTTGAACTTAGGTCGGTTTCTACTATTAAGACTTTGTATGTTATGATTGTGCGACCCTTATTAATGTTCGGCTCAATAGTGTGGTCTCCAAACTTTAAAGTGTACATTGATCGGCTGGAGACGGTCCAACATAAATTTTTTAGAATTGCAGCGACGAGACTGGGATTGCAGGACCCATTTTGCGATCACAACTATCATGAAATATCTATAACGGTACAAATTCCCTCACTCGAGTCCCTGAGGAAATATTTTGATCTGCTTTTTCTTTACAAATTAGTAAACGGACAACTGGACTGCCCCCTTCTTTTGAGTCAATTGATGTTCAAGGTGCCTTCACGGCCCTCGAGATCAGTCACCACCTTTGCCTTGTCAACTTATACGTCGTGCTACACCTTAAACAATCCTCTAACCCGTATATGCGCCATGTGTAATGATCTCTCATGTGATATTTTAGATCCTAGTTTGAGTCACTTTTGTAAGGTAGCAAGGAGTACTATTTTTGTTTTTGAGTGAACGAGCCATGTCGTCACTATCGTCGGAATTAATGATATGTTATTTTTCATTTTTTTCTGTAAAAGGACTTCGAGTCCGTCCATACTTGTAATAAAATAAATAAAATAAATCATCTTTCGTCGAAAATGATGCATTACAACCTGACGTAAGTATTACAGAAATCAATTTTGATTATTTCTCAATACCAGAGGCCGCCAATCGTTCGTAATTTTTGCGATTTCATCCTCAACAACCGCCGATTGGAGAATTTATCAATTGGAAGAAGACTTTCCTACATAAAGACAAAATTCTAAAATGGCTCACTTATTCATAAAAGAAAATGGCATTGTACTGCTATGTATGTATGGCATATAGCAAGAACGAGAAATCTAAAGATGTGTTTCGCCGCGGCCTAACTGATTTCAGGCATTATTACACTCAAATCGCAGAGCACGAAAACAGTCGTGAGCACTCCGCTAATGCAGAAGCTTTTTTTTTGGATCAAAATAATGCGAATATACAACATTCAATTCAAGATGGAAGCTTAATGAATTTAAGAAAACAGCAAGTTCAGTTCAAGAGAGATGTTCTTAAAAGAATTATCGACCTGATTAAAGTCATTGGAAAATGCGGCTGAAGTTATCGTGGTTATAGAAATGAAGCTGCATATTTTTTAGATAATCCTGAATTGGACCATGGAAATTTTTTGGAATTACTCCTACTGCTGCGAAAATACTACATGGTTTTAAGCATACACCTTGAAAAGGCTATAGCAGATAGTCAAAAAGCAAAGGATGACAATCGGAACAGAAGAACAGATTTTGTAACTTTGATTTCCAAAACTACTGTTAATTACATTATTTTGGCTATCAAAACGTTTATGCAAAAATCGATAAGCAAAAAAATCAACGAAGCTGGAATGTTTTCAGTGCAAATGGATACAACTCAAGATAATTCTATACGAGATCAATGCGCTATCGTAATTCGCTACGTTAAAAACTCAGAAATTAAAGAACGTCTTATTGATGTGAGTCATCCACTGGCCAAAATCTTTGTAAGTTATTCAAACAAGTTCTTCTGGCGAATAATATAGATGCGAAAAAGTGTATTGGTAATGCGACAGATGGTGCTGCAAAAATGCAAAGTTTATATAATGGCTTCACTGCGTGGCTACAACGTGAAATAGACACGCCACAACTACACGTTTGGTGTTATGCCCACGTTTTGAATTTGTTTATTACCGATATTACGAAAACTTCCAAAGCCGCAATTTCCTTATTTGGACTGCTGAACGAGATTTCAATATTTTTTAGAGAATTATACCAACGAATGAACATTTGGAGACAATTTAATGGAAAAAAGACGCCAACAAAAATGAACGAAACGAGATGGACAAGCAAACACGTATCGGTGGAGAGAATTTTTGGAAAGTTTAACGATAGTAAAGATTCGTTATATATTTCTTTAATTGAAGCTCTACTTGAAATGGAGAACAACAATCATTTCGCAGCTGACGTTCGTTCTAAAGCGAGAAATCTTAAAGAAAATTTACTAAAATTTGAAACAGTTCTAACAAGCCAAATATATCTGAGAATTTTCGAGATATCCACTCCTCTATCGAAATATCTCCAAAATGCTGGAGTTGATTTTATGAAATGCAATGGATTCATAATGCATTTCAAGAAGAAAATCGTATCGTTTTCGGGAGATTTTGAAAAAGTAAAATCTTCAGCTGAGAAATTTGTCAACGATATGAATTCTATTTTTGAAACGAAAGACCTAGATGCCGCCGTGGAAAGCGAACTACCTGTTAAACGGATTAGAAAACAAAAACGGACCAACGACAAAGCACCCTTCACATCTGATGACGACGAAGCTCTGTTATTGTTAAAAAAATGAATACGAAAATTACGAGAGAGATACCAACAATGCAATACTGGATACCGCTGTTACAAGTGTGAATCAACGATTTAATGAAAGCATGTACCGAGCATACGCGTTTTTGGATCCAAAAAATTTTGCTGACATCAGTGAAGAGTCTGAAGAGATATTGCTACCGCTCAGTAATGTTCTACAAAGATTCGATGAAGAAGCTACGCCGCAAAATTTGAAAATTCAGCTGATACATCTTGTAGAAAATTGGATAAATTTAAAAACAAATTTGGTGGACATAGAGGCTGTTTCCGATCAAGTTGGTGATTCTGAAGTTGAAGATGATTCCGATTCTGGCGAGGAAGACAAAGATCCCGAAAATACTCGTAACAAGGAAGTTTCCAAACCAGATCCAATTCGGTTCAAAAAATGCGACTCGAAAACATCGTTTTGTCGAAACTGCGTGATTTGTTGCTTTATTATATTAGACAAATATAGCCTCCTCACGACCGCATATTCGCTAATAGGACTTGCCTATAAATATTTAGCAACGCAATCTGTAACGCAAGTTGCATGCGAGCGGAGTTTTTCGAAACTGCGTTACATTAAGAACAGGCTTCGTACAACTTTGAGCCAAAATTTGCTTTCAAGCTTCCTGCTTATGAGTATCGAGAAAGACGTTTTAGAAAACATCGATCAAGACGACATCATCGATTGCGTAACAAACCGCTCAAAGCTACTTAAAAATCAATTGTTATTTTAAGAATTTTTTCGACAAAACATTATTTTATCTTACCTACTCCAAAATATTGTTATTTTAAAAATTTGTTATTTTTATTTACAAGAACTTATCAATGAAGAAATGGAAGAGTTACATCGAAAAAAAACTATAATAATTGGTGACTTTAATATAAATCTACTAAAGAATGAGAATGAGGTTAGAAATTACAAAAACATTATAGAAATGAACGGGTTCACATTGCAAAATAGTGTAGATGAAAATAGTGCAACCAGAGTAACTGAAAGTGCTAAGACTGTAATTGATCATGTAATAACGAATAAAAGTATAGAATGTGAGATAAAACTGTTGGATACGCCAATTACTGATCATAAAATTTGGTTTGTGAATGTAAAAAATATAAAGTTAAGTAAGAAAAAATGGTTATTAAAAACCCGATTTAATACAGAAACCTTCCGAAATTATGTTGAGCAAGTTGTTCATAATGAAAATATAAACAATTTTGAGACCTTAGTGGAGAGTCTAAGTGAAGCAAAAAAAAGGTCACAAAATCAGATCAAAATAAAAGTAATTAATAACAATAACTGGATGAATATAGAAATGAAGGAGTTGATGAAGAGCAGAGATAAAATGTATGTAAGGTGGAGAAAAAACCCTGAAAATGAAGCATTAAAGGAACAGTTTGAGGAATTAAAAAGATTGGTAAACAAAAAAGCAAAAACACTAAAGAAAACTTATATTGAAAATGCTATAACTAAAGCAGGGACAGATCCACGGAAAATATGGAATAATTTAAATCAAATCCTAAGGAAGAATAAGCAAGTTACAAAGAAACAAATTATGATAACAGAGAATGGAAAAGAAATAGTAAACAAAAAAGAAATGGCAGACGTGTTCAATAACTACTTTGTAAATATAGGTAGCCAATACAATACAACTGCGAATGTGAATACAAATAGCCAAGAAATAAATACTGGCGAAACTATATTCTTAGGTTCATGTACAGAAGAAGAATTGAAAGAAGCAATAAGTGAAATAGCAGTCCACTCAGCGCCTGGCATGGATGGCTTAACTGTGAAGGACATTAAAGATGTTTATGATATTATAAAGGATAGATTGATAATTATAATCAATAACTGTATTTCCTCGGGAAATTTTCCAAGTGTTTTGAAACAAGCAAAGGTGATCCCCATACACAAAGGAGGAAGTGAAGGAGAACTATCAAACTATCGACCTATTTCACTTTTAAGTGTATTTTCAAAAATAATGGAAAAAATACTGAAAAAGAAAGTATTGGACTATTTGAATAAGAAAGTTAAATTTGATAAGCATCAATATGGCTTCCAGGCCAAAAGTAGTACGCAAAGTGCCGTGATAGATTACCTAAAACATGTAAATAACGAAATGGAAAATAAAAAAATTGTAATTGCAGTTTATATTGATTTGCAAAAGGCATTTGATATGGTTAACCATGGTATTTTACTTCATAAATTGGAAAGGATAGGATTTAGAGGCTTAGCTTATGAAATGATGAAATCGTATCTAACTGACAGAATGCAATGTACAGAAATAGATGGAGTCCAAAGTAATCAAGTACAGGTGAAGACAGGAGTACCGCAAGGGTCTGTACTAGGACCGATCCTATATTTACTATACGTACAAAGTCTGATGCAAGTGAAATTGAAAGGTCGCTACTTTATGTTTGCAGATGACACTGTGTTAGTATATAGTGGAGTTAGCAGCAACCAGTTAGAGGGAGAAATAAATGAAGATCTTAAGAAATATACAGCATGGCTACAACAAAATAAGTTAAAGATAAATATTAAAAAGACGGTATACATGCAGTTTAATCGGAAAAATCTAAAAACAGATATTCCTGTAATAAAAATAGAAAGCGAATCATTGAAGCTTGTAGACAGTTATAAATATCTGGGATTAATAATTGACAGCAACCTAAATTGGGATGCACATATAGAACACGTGAAGAAAAAAATTGTTCCATTTGTTGGGGCAGTAAGAAGGTGTGCAGAAAATCTGAACAGGAAAACAAGAAGAATGCTGTATAATGCATATATTGAAACTCATCTGAGATATCTTTTAATTGCGTGGGGTAATGCTGTTCCAACAACATTAAAAAAACTACAAGTGGTTCAAAATAAAGCAGTGAGAGTGATATTTAATAGCCCCTATAATCATCATACTGAAGAAATCTATAAAACAAATGAATTGACAAATTTAACGACTTTACTAAAAATCGAACAATGCAAGTTAATTTATAAAGTACAGTGTGGTTTAATGAAAACTGAATTTGAGTTGAAGAGAGTGGAAGAAGGTCATGAGTATGGTACCCGCATCAGGAGAAAATATCAACTAGCACGACCGCGAACGAACCTGGGAATAAGCGAAAGTTTTTATAGTGCCATAAAAACGTTTAACCAATTACCAGACTCTATTGTTAATTTAAATAACTATTATAGTTTTATCAATCAATCAAGAGTTTATTTTGCATCGAGTAACATCTGCAATTAATTTATTATATACATTACTTTCCTATATATTTAGATTGGTACAAACATTTTTTTATTTATTTTGTAACTTTTGTTGTACTTATGTTATACTTTGAGCATATGGAATGTGTTTTCAATGTATCTATGTAGGCTCCGGTACCAGCTGGTTTGCTGTTTTGGAGTCAAAATAAACAGTTAAAAAAAAATAATAATAATAATTTTGAAAATTTATTTTGTGTTATTCCATAAATATTTTTACATCAAACTATTTGTTTTTTTTTCCATCATTTAATAAAGAAATTTCAACTTTCCATTTTTCATTATTTTCAATTGGGTGGGGAGGGGGGGGGGGCGCCGGACCTCTCTTGATGCCCGGTTGATATTTTAGTGCCTATCTGCGCCTGCTCATGTGTTGAAACCTGTCTAGAGTGCCTGGAACAGTAACTCGGGGAGTATTTCTAAGCTTGACTGTCAGATGGCAGTACAAAGTTCTACCAATTACAGTGCCTTTATATAGACAGTGGCGACAATGGGGTGTCCTATTTTTTTATTGGCTCCCTAGATCACGTTGTTTTAGCCGCCATGTTTAGGCTAAATCACCTGTGATTCGTGTTATACTTTTCGCAGTACTGAAGTGTATTGTCAGTCTATGTCAAATTCGAAGTTAGTAGGTTAGGTTTTGCGTCAGTTTTGACACAAACTGACGCAAATCTCGAGTGTTTTCAGTACTGCCAAACGTAAAACACGTATCACAGTCAATTCTGATTACGGATTTAAATGAACACTTGTTAGAAGTTTGCCTAAATATGGCGGCGGGGGTGTGGCTTAGTTGTATTGTCGCCACTGTCTATATAAAGGCACTGTACTACCAATCAGAGCCAGTTACTGGCTCTGCTACCAATCATATGACATAAAGTAGTGGCGCCATCTGTTAGTATTATCGGAAAGTACCCCCCAGGAGCCGTTCAAGGTCATCAAAATTGGTATTTTGACATCAAAGAAACCGACAGTGAGTGTCTCTATTTGTTTGATTTATGTACGCTGGTAGTGGTCTGCAGTTTTGACACAGACTGACGCAAAACCTAACCTGCTAACCTCTAATTTGACATAGACTTACAGTGCCACCAACATATTATTCATATGTTTGAATTTCCACAGCCCCCCCTTATGGACTTTTCTAATGAACATGCTTACTTGCTAGTTTTTTTATTGTTTTGTTGTTCCCTGTAGGTTGTCATTCCGTAAGTATGTTTCGCCTTCTATCACTATCTTTTTATAGCCGATTTTTGTCCTGTGTCCTTCATTCTTCTTCTCTTGCACAATTTTCATCAGTTCAGTTTGTATATTCATTTCATTCCTCGTCAAATCATTTTCTATGTATACTGTGGATCTCTTTAATTTATTCTTGTTTTCCATGGTTTCTTATTTGTTTCTCCAATTGCTCATTTCCACGATGTTGATCGGTTTTCCATTTTTTAAACGTATACACTTCTTTTAATTCACCTCTATGTCAATTTTTTCCTTCAGAAATTGTTTTACTTCCAGTCTCTTGTTTGTATCATTAAATTTTGTTCCTTTTATTACCTGTATTGTTTGAGGCTTTCGCGGTTACTCGAATTATTCTCCTTAGCATAGAATTTCGGCTTAGACCGCGTAGTACTTGTATATGAACACCCAGCATTCTCCAGCTTAATATGCCTTGCACCCTGTGAAGTCGAGCAAAAACCCGCTCGATGGCCATGCTCTTTGGTGGCTCGTGTTGTTTGAGTATCTTGAGAACGAGGATACTTAGGCAGATTTGGCCGTTTTGCTGTTTGTGCATCCATATTCACTAACGTTTCGCAAGACCTTGCAGCTTGCATCATCAGAGTGAAAGTCGCACTAAGAACCGAGGGTCGGTGTGGAGCTATTTATAGTCCTCTGTGCCAGGCGCCTTTCATTTTTTTAATTTAAGCTTTTTGTCTTTTTTCTCTGCTTTCCATGTTTTTTTCTAATTCTGAGATCCTGCTTACAAATTCTTGTTTTTCTTCTTCCCATTTGGCTTCTTTTGCTGCTAGTTCTTCTTTTAGTTTCTCAATTGCTTCATTGTTTTTTCCTTAGGAAAAAAAAATGTTAGATTAACAACATCATTAATAAAGGAGATGCATCTGTAGCGGCCCTTTTTAATTTCGGCGTTAGAAACCTAATTTGTCATTATGAGGCAAATAAGCCAGCTCCCTGTGCCCAGAAAATACGAAAGGAGAGATTTAGCGAAGAAAGTTGCGAAAACAGAGCACCACAAAATTCAGCTAACAAATTTAGAATAGAGATTTTTAATTTGACTGTGGACAAATTTGTCAGCGTCTTAGAATCCAGACTTGCAAATCAGAAGGAGTTGCAATAGAACTTTGAATGATTTTTCAGTCCTCGAGTTTCCACCTTCCAAACATGTCGACAAATATTCAGACCATTTTATTCAAATGGAACGTTTAGATTTAAATTCCAATTGGAATAAGTTGTAATTAGCAATACCAAAGAAGTACACTAGTGCTTCCGCGCGACGAGACAAGATTGTACCCATTTCGATCTCGAATATTATATATGTACCTACCGAATTTAGGAAGTTGTGAATGCGTTACGCCCAAAATAATCATACGTGCTCCATGTATCAAGTTGTGGGTTTCACTGGCGATATTTATAGTACTTTACTTTGAAGGGCAAAGCGGTGGAGCTAGCTTAGAGGAAAGCTTCCGCCCTAGAGCAGAATATGTGGGTTCGATTCCTGCAGACTCGGCCACAACAGATTGAGCGCCGAGTGCACTGCCATTCTCCAGTTCGAGTTTGACAACCATGAGGTCTTTATAATATCTTAACAACTTCATCTAAGAGAAGAAGTCAGTTCTGCTCCGTTTTTACACGGATTTTAAAATACTATGTATTGAAACACTGTCGAGATCAAGACTTTGGTTAATATCGTCTCGAATATTCGAGAATTTGGTTAATTGAAAAAATGTCAATCTCAAATTTTGAGACGCGACGAGACAAGATTGAGAATTATCTCGTCTTGGTGGTATCACTAAAGTGCACCAAAAACCAAACTACACCGGATGCTGAAGCAGACAACTGTAATATTGATCTAAATTTTGCAAAAAGTGTATAGTTTGTTGCTACTACGTTCTTCAAAAATATAATTTATAGCCTGTTCATTTTCTATTTGATTCTAGTAGCCTTTGGATTTTCTATATTTTTAAAGTGTACGCGTTTGTTTAACAAATGTCATTTATAATTATCAACACTACCATGGTGTAAAGAATACAAAGTGAAACGTTACCGCAGATGCGCATTCGTTCAGAAAGTAGAGGGGAGATGTCAACCAATCCCCAATGGGCCTAGTCAGGAAATCCATCATGGCCGCGATCATGGTGTAACCATGGCCACGATCGTATATTGTTGCTGGCACTGTCAGTCGATGTCAATAAGAAATGGCCCACAAAGGGCTCGATTGGTAGTACTGAAGTGTATTGTTGAAGACGCTGTCGATGTCAAATTCGAGGTTAGGTTTTGCGTCATTTGGTGTCAAACTGACGAAAAATTTAACCTGCTAACCTCCAATTGGACATCGACAGCGTCTTCAACAATACACTTCAGTACTACCAATCGTGCCCTCTGTGGGCCCATTTCTTATTGGTTGAATTTGAGATTTGCCCACAATGCATCCATTGTGCAGAACGTTATTACACCTTGTATTCTATGCACCATGAACACTAGGTTATTCTTGTAATGTCAAAAGAGGAGTGATCTAACCTTTACGTATATATTCATTGACAAATGTCTACACTGTTATTATTATTATTATTATTACATAGTAGACAGGCAGCCTAAGGCTGTTTATGCCTAATAACAAAAAAACAGGTACATGTGTATCGTGTGTTCCAAAAAAAAAACTTATTTAGAGTAGGCCTTGGAAAGAAAGATAGATAATCCTAGTTATGTCGTAACTTAAGTCTGTACGTGAATGACAGATTGCAATTTGTTTATGAACACATCTGTCACTGTGACAGGTAAAAGTTTACACTGCATTAAGTTCAATTGTATCAAGCAAAAAGCAAAATAAGATGGCATGTACACAACGAGTTCAATAATCATAACGGTCAATAAAAATCGTTATTGTTAAGTGTTTTGTATATTTTTAGGAAAATAATTCAAGGTCAAGATGTAATTTAGTTCTCTTTGACTTGGTAGTTCATTTGCATCATGCATTCTGCAAATGAGTTTTTTTAGGAACACACGATATAAATGTTGGCTTCTGCCTATCACTTTTCTGGTTCCTATAACCCTCTTTCATTGGGGTTGCTTTCTCCCCAGGGTTGTCAAAAGAAAAATCCTGGTTATTCTTCGGTTTGGTATTTCTATTTTGGTCTGACAGTGCCTGAAGCTGTGTGGAGGTGTGCTTCCGCCTCGGGGGTATTGGAAGTTGTCAGGGGGGGTACACTGTAAGGATGTGGGTGATTTTGGAGGGTTCGTGGGATTGGAACTTCTTCGCGATGGGTTGTTACGCGATTGTTCACCGTCGCAGCATTCACACCCAGCAGCGACGAGCAGTCTCGATCCTTGTCGTGAGGTTGGTCTGTTCTTGGGTTCCTTCTGGGGTCATTACCATCTTTACAGTGTAGTTGCTCTTTTGTGGTATGGGTTCTGGGTTGTTAAAGGTTGAATGTTAGACACGTCTTATGACAGATGGTTTCCTTATTATCTGGTGTACCTGTATGTATCCTTATTGGATAAAAATACTCTTTATTTAAAAATGTCGTTGAAATTTTTTATTTCTGGTAAGGGGGGAGTTTGTTACGTGCGAAAAGCATATTGTACTAATGGTAGTAGTTTACGGTACATATAGTCGTGAATAAACGATCAAGTGGGAAAACGCGGTGAAAGCTTATAAAAATTAATATCAGAGTTGCAAGGTTTGTTAAAAAAGAAAAGAGGGTAGAAATTGGATAACAGATTTTATTTTCAAAAACGAGTGACAGCATTTAATTGTGCAAAAGGTCGAACCAGTGGTTTCGTAGATATCTGAGCGGAAGATTCCAAGATTTCAATTAAATTTAAAATTTTAACAAAAATAAATTTTTAATAATGCAAGGTGGTCATATTAAATATTATATTTAATAAAGTCGATTTCCGATTGGGCGATATGGTACTAAAAGACCAGTGGGCGAAGTGGACTGTGGGCGAAGTGTCCGGGTCCCGTATTGTTATTATATTAAAGACAGTTTTAAAGAACGATCAAATCCATTTTCTAATTCTTGTTTAAAATAAAGTGGTTGTGAATAAAATAGTATAGGTACATAGCTCGGTGGAAGTTTTATTGCAACCTCGTGCTATAGTTCACAGTGGCGTTCGGTAAGCTATTTTAACTCTCAGCTAGGGTTGCCAACTTTTGAATATAAAATCAAAGGACAAGCCAGCGCCGCAGGCAATTCGCCGAAGGCGCAAATGTTTTTGGGTGCCAAACCAAAAAAACTCGTTTTTGGTCTATCATTTTTTTTTGTGCATTCACCAAAATAATACAGACAGAACAATAAAAAAAACCAATTAGGACAGGCTGTGATATGTGTTAAACGTTTGGCAGTACTGAAGTGTATTGTCAGTCTATGTCAAATTCCAGATTAGTAGGTTAGGTTTTGTTTGTTGTTTGACACAGACTGACGTAAAACTTAACCTGCAAATCTCGAATTTGACATAGACTGACAATACATTTCAGCACTGCCAAACGTATAACATATATCACAGCCTGCCCTAATTGGTTTTTTTATTGATCTGTCTGTACTAATAAAATATATAGGACTATTCAATTCACCTGTCATCTGTCAAAAAGTGACCAATTAAAATCCCGAATTCTGACGTTTCTTGACTCATCAAAAAAATATCAGCGGATATATCTTCCTAGAAGGTATTCAAGTGACTATTTTAAACAAATGTGATTTTTATTAGAAAAATTCAATATTAGTGTTCTGTTACTATAGAAATTGCGTAGTTTGTTGCTAGATTTACTGAAAACTAATTTGAAAAAGTAGTTTGGTTCATTAAATAGTCTCTCGAATACCATTCTTAGTCAAAGTTAAGTAGATTATTTTTGCGGTGGTATCACTACTCATGTCCATTGCGCTTTGGATTAGGACTCGTGCTATCGCACTCGTCCTAATCATACCAAAGCGCAATGGACATTCGTGACACCACCACAAAAATAGTCGACATAACTTTGACTACTCATGGTATTATAAGTGAAAATTTATTCTATTTTTAATATAATAATATGCATATAAGTAGATATAAAATCATATTAAAAAAAGTGAGTATTAAAAAGTCAAACATTTATTCTAGTCGAGTGCATACACGCACACAACTTCTTTTTACAGTGATCTTATAATTAGCCAAAAATTTAATTTTTAATTTTTAAGCATTTGTCAACATTTTTCAAAAATTACAAATTCTACAGAAACCGTACAAAATAGAGAGTTGGTTGAAGAGACAAATTTTCTCTAAAATTTTAAGCTGAATTCAAAAATGTAATAATATAACTTGTGCTCTATTTAAAATAGGAGTTAATAAAAAAAAAGGAAAAACAAAATAAACCCATTTTAGAGCTATTCAACTGGAAAGCCACCTATCTCACATCAATACACCTCGGCAACTAAATCCACATTCGGGATAAAAAGAGAAGCTTTTCAATGCCTTGGTATACAAATTACCATTAAGCGTTAAGTGGGACATGTTTTTATTTTGAATATATTAGTTTTTTAGGTACTGGTAAACTGTTTAGTTTTACAGGACATTTACCGTCCTTTGACACCTTACTAAAGGACAAAGGACTTAATTTTGAAATAAAGGACTGTCCTTTGAAATAAAGGACTGTTGGCAACCCTATACCTAACACACAACGTGCAATGTGCATTAGTTGTATTTCCGTTTACAGAAAGGGTAGTTGTATTTCTTCCCAAAATTGCTTTTGTATGTGGAATAGCTTGGAGTTGTACCGTGTCTTTCTTCTGTCAATAAAATCGTTAAGTTCAGTAACTGCCTCACTTAGTTTATGAAATAAATGACGAAGTCCATTTAATGACTTTTGCTTGGCAAATAAAACTTGAGAAATCGCTTAATGAATAATGTCCACATCTACAGTTTGTTGTCTATATGACGTGCACTTAAGTAAGTTTTTGGGTATAAAAAGTAAAAGCGTGTGGACTAAACATGTCAAATTTTGGACCGTGTTTCTGCTCCATTTAACAGTGACAATACACTCGTTGGCATTGTAGAGTGTAAGGCTGCCCACCGTCCCGCATTGTGCGGGACAGTCCCGCAATAGCAGTACTAGTCCCGCGTTCAAATACTGCATTGAAAACGTCAAGTGCGTCTCGCTAGTCCCGCATTTCTTAGTCTCGAATGGTTACAAACCCTTTTCCCCACGGGTCTCAATTTCCCAAACTGCATTCTCGATCTGAAAAGTGTTACAATTCATGGTACGTAATATTAATATGCTATTCAAGATAATAGTAAAGGACAGTAATTTTTTTCCAATACCTACTTGTAAAGCTGTATTTTATCTACGAAAATCTCTATAATAAAGTAATATTTTAACGATGAGTGTGGATAAAATGCTACTTCATTCACTAGTGAATAAAATAGTCCATAATCCATAGCATCTAACAAAATAAATACGTGCTACCGTGGTAACTAGTACAAAAACAAGTAACATGCTATTTATTTGAAATGATTTATCCCATTTTTAAACTTTATATAACTAAATTTGGGTATTGGAAAAATATTGATATGTCATACTTACGTGAATAAAGATATTTTATCGGGGAAATTATCTCTTTCCCTTATGGATAAAATGCCTCTATTCACTAGTAGCAAAGCTCATTATATGCTCTTTGCTAGTAGCATACATAACTATTATTATATATCTGTATATATTGTGTTTCACCCCCCCCCCTTCCCCCGGCGCAGAGTAACCATGTCCCGTAATGAGGCCTTCAATAGTTGGCACTGTTGGCAGCCTTAGTAGAGTGTACATATATGGTAGAGTCAAAGAGCATATGTAGAGTGTAATCAAAGAGCATATGTAGAGTGTAATCAAAGAGCATATAATGAGCTCTTTGGTGTAATTCAAACTCGTAAAACTGGTGGGAACATTGGGTTGTCTAAGACTCAGGCGCTACGGCTGCTACTTATTGCAATAGCAAAACTGGCTTAAGCCAGCTCCCCACCACGCCGCGCAAGGCCTCACCGATTGGGGGCCCGAGGCGGCAAAACGCGTCCTCGGCAGCAGCTTCCTACACTTTCAAACAAATTGTCGCGTGCCGTGCGTTGGCGAAGGTGAAAATAATTGTTCGAATTTAGCGGTTGCGAAATGAAGGGCGCGTTCCCGGCGGCGCTCCTGCTGTCGTACGTTTCTGCATGCGTGTGCCACCCGCCCGCAGGGCTGTACGTCGACAACGGCCTCGACCAGACCATGATCGAGCGCATCATATCAAAGCAGGAGAAGCGCGAGATGGAACTGGAGATTCTGAACCTGCTGGGGCTCCCGAATCGGCCCCGGCGAGGCGCCAACGCGCCCCTGAGGAAGTCCGCACCCCGGTTCCTGATGGACGTCTACAAGTCGCTCATGGAGAAGGAGAACGACGAGGGCGGCAGATCGGAGCGCAGCGCGGACCTCTACCTCAGCGGGGAGGAGCAGAGCGCCATCGACGAGAGCGATGTTATCATGACTTTTGAAAGTATCAGTAAGTTCTGCGCGACTTTTCG
This sequence comes from Agriotes lineatus, assembly GCA_940337035.1. Taxonomy (NCBI): domain Eukaryota; kingdom Metazoa; phylum Arthropoda; class Insecta; order Coleoptera; family Elateridae; genus Agriotes; species Agriotes lineatus. Next base: position 61,350 of record CALNHX010006776.1, read on the forward strand.
CTATCCCCACTACTTCTGGTGGTGCTTGTTTGTATACAAAATATTTTGTTACGTAACGCTCTGATGAGTGAAGTAGAGCGCAAATCTTCATTTTATTAGCGTTAGTCGCCAAGCTGTCTTATTTTCGATTAAAATAGGAATCTATTCATTGGTGCATTTTTAAGTACACAGGGTCCGGTAACGATATGGTGGTGGAACAATTTCTAAACCTACGGGCATAGGTGGATGTAGCGACTTCATAAGGGGGTGTCAACTAATTTTTGTAGATTGAACAGTAAGGCTAAACTAATAGTTTAGGTAGGTAATGCCTACTATGAGATGGTACGTACTAGGTAGATATATAGAATAAAAGAGGTAAAAAATCAAAAAATTGTTTTCATATTTTAATTTTTTTCGATTTCAACTAATAAAAGACAAGTTAAATAACACTATACTTAAAGAAATATTGCACCGCTATTTTAGCTATACAGCCTGTTCAAAATTAAGTGTGCACTATTGCTATCTCGGTTGCTATTATAGCTACGAAGTTGGTTAAATTAGTAAAATAGTAGCATATTTCGTGCCGATTAAAATGGCGCAAACAAAAAAAAAACAATTGAGCGTCGGGTTTTTGACATATGTCAAAAAATGCATTTTTTTAAATGGAACCCCTTGTATATTTTGACGTCAATCGATAGCCAATCTTTTTCTGAACAAAAAACTTCTTATACCCTACTATCCTAAAGTTAATAACAATGGAGATATACGCCTGTTCAAAATTAAATGTGCACTATTGCTAAATTGTTTATTATGGGAGCTACAACGTCGATTAAATGGGCGAAATAGTAGTATTTTTTACGTGAATTGCGGGGGTAATTATAAAAAAACAATTGAACAACGCATTTTTGAGATATTTAGCAAAACTTTTTTTTTATTGGAACACCCTATACATTTTAACATATTTTGAAATAAAATTACATTCTCTACAAACAAGTTTAAATGAGTTGCTAGAATTTTATTTCAAAATATGTTAAAATGTATAAGTAGGGTGTTCCAATACAAAAAAACGTTTTGCTAAATATCTCAAAAATGCGTTGTTCAATTGTTTTTTTTTATTATTACCCCCGAAATTCACGTAAAAAATACTACTATTTCGCCCATTTAACCGACGTTGTAGCTCCCATAATAAACAAGTTAGCAATAGTGCACGTTTAATTTTGAACAGGCGTTATCTCCATTGTTATTAACTTTAGGATAGTAGGAAAATGCATTTTTTGATATATGTCAAAAACCCGACGCTCAATTGTTTTTTTTTTTGTTTGCGCCATTTTAATCGGCACGAAATATGCTACTATTTTACTAATTTAACCAACTTCGTAGCTATAATAGCAACCGAGATAGCAATAGTGCACACTTAATTTTGAACAGGCTGTATAGGCTAACCAAAATAAAAAAAAATTTAACTTTACACTATTTAAAAGCAGGAACAATAAACTGGTCTAGCTATACTAAAATAAAGGTAAACTATATACAGGATCTAGCAACAAAAGGCTGGGGGGGGGGGGGGGGGGCATATTTCTAAAACTATGAAAGTTACATAAATATTATGTATATATAAGTTGTAAGTACAAAGGTGGTGCACATTATTAAAATAGTTTTGATTGTACAGGGTGGCTCAAAAAAGTGTGGCGAATCAAACTTACTTTTTTTTAATAGAACGTCCTATATTTAGGAAATTTGAAAGTTTTGTATTGAAATACTAATAACTTTATATCAAGGTGTATGGATCTAATGCCAGTTGTTCTGGAGATACATATCAACGATTTTATGCAAAAATGCTGAATTTCAGGCAGCTGCTGCAAGAGAAAATATTATATGAAGAAAAACGTTACCAAAAAAGTATGTTTTTCGTGAACTACCTTTCTAGTGGAAAATGGTGGTTCTGAGTATTACTGCTTGATATACCAGGTGCCCCAAAAAGGAGTGGTAACTTTTCCGAATTGTCTCAACAGATGTCGCTTTATCTAAAGTACAGCGACCAAATACTTATAATTTTTAAATTGAGTTGGTATCACTTAATTTAAAAATTATAAGTATTTGGTCGCTGTACTTTAGATAAAGCGACATTTGTTGAGACAATTCGGAAGAGTTGCCACTCCTTTTTGGGGCACCTTGTACATGGTGCTGAACATTGGTAAATTTAATAATTTCGGTTTTTTTTTCAAATGGAAGGCCCTGCATGAATTTTCGAAAAGCGCTTTTAATATTTTTTTATGTTACTTCATACCCCTAAATTCAACTGTTTTTCATTTAAAAAAATATTTCAGCCACTTAACATGCTTCATTTCAAGAAACAACGACAAAAACTCCTTGTTTTATACACGAATAGACACGCCAAGTATATTTATCTAAATAACTAATATTAAAATGCATTTTAATTACTTGCACATAATACACAAAATACGCACGTTTTTCGGGGTACATAAGAGTTCTCAATTTATAAAACCAGTTAGGAAATGCCTTATTTTGTGTAGCGCCTGGGATCTCTGTATAAATGCCAATTGCCTATAAATCACTTATGGACGTTTTTGCTTTGACGCGAAATGTTATAAAATAAGCATTGTTTTACATACGAGTACTTAACTCTAAAATTAAAATTTTAAACTTTGACTAACTAGTTGTACAATTTAAAACAAGCAATGAACACATTATATTATTAGCAAAATTTAAAAATGCGCCGATAACTATGTACCAGGTGCAGTTCATTCTTTTGTCTAGTGGAGACTGGTATACACTAGACAGGTCACAGAATCGACATCGATGAGCGACGAAAACCCCACCAACGCTGGGGGGGTGAGGGCAAATTTGCGCCTATAATGAAATAAAGAATGTTGAAGAAGCATTCCGCAAATTCAAATTTAAATTACGAGAGGATGCTATAATGCTGCGTTTTATTTATAATTAAAACAAAGTAGGCAACTTTTTATCCGACTAAATTTTTTAAGAAGCCCGAGGGGGTGTCAATTGACCTCATTGACACCCCCTTGGATCCGCCAGTGGTTACGGGAGTTAATAAAATTTGCTTATATAAAAGTTGTAGATACGAAAGTGGTGCGCATTATCAAAATATTTTTGATTACACAGAGTGGCCCAAAATAGTGTGGAGAATCAAACTTTTTTTTAATAGAATGCCGTATATTCATGCCACTTAAAAGTTTTGCGTTGAAATACTAATCTTTGTAATATAAAGTTGTATAGGTCGATCGTCAACTGTTTTACCTCCAAAACAACTGTTCTGTAGGTATTAACGATTTTATGCAAAGAAAATGCTGAACTTCAGGCGGCTGTTGTAAGTGACAGAAAACAATTTAATGAAAGAAAACGTTAACAAAATATCTGTAAAGGGGTTTACATGGCACTTTCCTCGCGCGAATTGCATCAATTTGCAAATTAAAAAAATGTAGTCGGCTGGGATTTGAACTTCGCGCTCTCAGGCGAATATGTGACGGGAGTTTCTTGTCCGCCGCTAGATTAGCTGAGCCACGGGCGCATTCAAATTCGATGAGTTGCTGCTGTGTTATAAATATACTATACTATTCTGTCCCGTTTCTGATGTTTACCCTGTATCTGATAGGTCTCACTTTCGCCAAGCCTGAGCTATATGCAAATTATTAATTTTATCTTTGCAAATAAAAGAAGTGGAAGTTGTGACACAAAATATTTTAAAAAATAAAAGAAAACTAGGGGTAAAAATATCTTAACATTCCTAATAATACTGAAACCGCATCGATATGTTACAGTAAGCCATGTAGCCCCACTGGTACGGGTCCGACGCGCGGCTGTATTTAACAGAACGGTCTTATTGTTGAAACGTTTTCACTTATCTGTTGGGTCCTATTTTTGCAAAGCCTGACTTATGTGCAAATTATTACTTTCATATATTTCTCAGTTAACGCAAAAATAAACAACGCTTAATTTTTTAAGGTGCTCGCCCTGTATATATTTGTCTCGGTTTCATGCCAAGTAGACATATAATCTGCACGCAAAATATCGTCATCCTCTAACAAATAGTTATTGAGTTATACCGCCAACAGACAGACGGAATTGAGAAAACTTGTTTCTCGTCATCTAGGGACCCTGAAACGTGAAGATCTGAAGAAATCTCGGAAGGTGATTTTTTCGTGATTATAATACTTATTTAGTCTTTTAGGCGAGGGAAGTAAAAATTATAACATGTGGGCAAACGAAAGTGAAGTCAAGCTTGGCTTTGAAAATTGAAACATATGTATGTCGATTATTAATTCGCATTATGT